>JAVKPL010008145.1:0-32801 GCA_032173675.1 Gastrolobium villosum | reverse complement strand
AAGTAGAAACAGAATATACGAGTATGTTAGCTCCAAACTCTACAAGATTGAACCAACGAACGTTACAAAATAAGGCTCAGCTTTTTATCCATGCAATATGAACAAGAACATCAAGCAACAAGGATCAGAACTTAGCCTCGGTTTAGATAAAGCTTTTGAAAGAAGAAAGATCATAAAACTTGAGCAACACATTAATATCTAACATAATATCTTTGCACATTGCGCATTAAGGTTCTAACCGAACATAACAGTAAATAAAATAAGCAAGTTCGAGTTTTTTGCCGCCAAACTATGGACTAAAATAAGCTAATAATAAAATGAAAATGGTCTAACAAGAATTTCAGACAGTTTCTATTCAGCTTCTCCTTAGGATCGCGACCTATCTCGGGGTGGGGGAGACCGGCTGCATCAACAGTAAAATAGTCAATAACGCCACCAAAAATTACTAAGAAAGGGGAAGAAAAAAAAGCAGTAGCTTAATTAGATCAAACCTGTCATATCTCCCATTTATTGGGCTTTCAGCTCGTTCATACTTGGGGCTTCCTCTTGGTTCTGGTCTGGAAGCTGGATTTGATCCATGACCATAATCTGGGCTACCTCTACCTCTACGATATGGACTTGGGGATCTGCCACGACCATATCTTCCATCAGGGGAGTCATTACCTCTTCTATCAGGACTATATCCATTCCTTCTGTCATCATCATCTCTTATAGCATACTCCACAGTGATAACACGATCCATAAACTTGCTGCACATCAGATATAAAACAATCTAAGAGGCTTAAACTAATGAACCATTAGCACATATATATATCTGCTGGCCCTCATCCCTATACCTTTTTTATTTAAGGCACTGGAATCTAGAGTATTTCTAAGGTATAAAACTTCAAGGGGGAGGGGACGAGCCCACAATTGAGAAGGTAAATACAACCTTAGGTTAGTTGCATCCAAAGCTCTAGTAGCATCCTCCTGGGATTCATACTGAATAAAAGAAAAATTCCTTCTGATCCTTATATTCAATATTTTCCCATAGGGATCAAAGTGTCTCTCCAAATCCCTTGTCCTGGTGTGAACTGGATCAAAATTTATAACAAACAAAGTCTTGGATGGTCTCGTATTAGTTGAAGATTTTCTTGAATCACCTGGCCTTCTACTGTCACGTTCTTGCTACAAATCACAACATAATCACGATTTGCAAACGTTAAAATCTGAACAATTATCCAGAATAAGCTGAATAATGCAAACCCAAAAAAATAAAAGCAATGAAAATAAGCAGCAGCTACAAGCACAATGAACATGCAAGGGTCATCAAATGACAACATGCACTGAAAGTATGGCTATCCTCATTAGAAATCACACACTAACAAAATGAAGAGAATTTTCCCAAAATGACTTATAACAAGAATATCATATACAAATACTTTGATCCCCAAGTGTCATGCTTTAAAGTACATGATGTAGCATCATAATCATCACATTTAGTAACAACTAATGCAATTTATTGTTACCACCTACCTTAGTCCACTCAACACGAATCCGGCGCCCTTTTCTACCAAATTCTGTTCTATCAAGTCTTCTGATTGCATACTCAGCATCACGTTCGTCTTCCATGTAGACAAAAGCAAATCCTATGAAACAAGAATGTTAAACATAATATAGCACAGAAATATTCCAATTAAACATTTGAAGACTCTTTTGATAAAGATGATTTAGAGAGGAAGGCCGCATCAACTTTTCAGATGTGAGAGAAATTCAACAGAAAACACAAAATAAAACTGTCAAGAAGTACCACAACACCTGCCACAGTTGCGAAATCATCATGGTTTATATGTTGTAACATGTCGGAAATTGAACACAGAGAAAAAGTCATGAGGAATGAAAAAGCAATGAATGCTGAGGGAATGCAGAATGGCAGGGCTAGGGCGGATCAGATTATTTCTTCTGGAAAAATACAAGAAGGAGAAGCTGGGGCACATTCTAGAAAAGAAATGCAGAGAAGCACGTCCATCCAAGAGCATGGACATTCCAACTTTCCAAGTAATCCTGCCACAAAGAAATTACTAAGTATTGGGGTTCATATCTTAATGACAGTTTTCTTCTCTTAAAAGGAAAAGAAAGTGTACAGCCATTCAAAAGTAGCTAATCAAAGAACATCATCTCGACCCTTTTAAGAATCATTTGAGGACAAAAGTCACAGTTGAAAGTTCTTGGATTGTAAATTCTGGAAGAAGCTATGGAGAACTCCAGGCGGCTAAGCATGCTCCAATTGCCATTCAAGATGAAAACAGAAAGTTTAAAAGTTTAAAGACAAAAAAAATAATATCAGTCCTTGCCCTTTTCATCCTGTGCATAAAAATTTAGGCAAACAGAAATAGGATGTTATTGTTCAAACTCTCCTATGCAAAAAAGCATTTATCATGTAGGATTTTGGCTTTCTACTACTTTTGCTTGTTTCTTTCTTTTTGTGTGTCCCAGCTGATATCAAAAAAGGGTCAATGAGTTCTTTGAAAGATGATTGCTTTCAATGGTTGTACATAACATTTTCCTTTCCCAAACAGTATTAAAACCCCAATGTGACTCAAAACCAAGAGCACACGTTCATCTCCACTTCCATATCCTCAAACACGGCCACAAAAACACTGCCATTCATCATGTATTGCCGATCACCAACCTGTTAATCTGCTTTCTCGCAACACAACGTATCTCTGAAATATCCCATCCAAGCATATAATCTATCCAACTATCACATAACATGCGAAAAAAAGAACACCCACCAAATTCAGCACAGCAAAACAAGTTCACAATTAACAGAGCCAAAATACTGCTTGGCTACCTAATATACTGAACTTATCAATGAAAAGCACAAGCCATGTGCAAGAATACCCAACGAAATAAGAAAATGACTAGCTAAAAAAAACAGCACTTCAAGCACAAAACTCAAACCAAACCTCAAGAAAAAGCAACTCAAAAATTAAAACTGAAATTAAAAAAATTAAAAACAAATGAAGAAGAATGACATACCAGATTTCATGTCCACTCTATCAACCTTCCCGTATCTTCTGAAAAGCCTCTCAACATCAGATTGGCGAGCGTCGAAATCCAGGTTGCCACAAAAGACGGGCCTCATTTTCTTCCGGCAGGGTCGAAGCTACGAATACCTTCGCACCAAAACCTGCAATGAAAGAAAAAATGACCGTTAAGATTCGAAAACGGTGAAATTGAACGAAGCATAGATGGGTATTCGACGGATCGTCGGTGACGGAAGAAGGATCCAAGGCGGATCTGATGCTCCGTCGAAGGATTGGTACCTCGTCGGGGTGAGGGAGGGTTTGCTAGTGAAAACCTAGGCGTGAGAGATTGAGGAAATTTGCAAATCACGAGATAGAAAAATAGAGTAGGGAGTAATCACATCACATAACCACGTGGATCCGATAAAGTACGAACCAAAACGACACTATTAGGACCGTTTGGATAAAATGTCTATTCTACCCAGTTGCTCTCTATCTTGTGTTTCCACGTAGGGTTATGTCGTATGTAGCATGGACACTCACATGCGGTACGTGATAAAATATGATATGATATTCCGATATGTTAATTCTAAAAAATATTATATTTTGACATGTAAGACACGTTTTGATATTAAATAATATTTTTATTTATGTTGCATATATTATATTTAATATTCAATAATTTAACAAAAAAATGAAATTAAACTTATAACATTCATCAATTTTACAAATAAACATAAGATATCCCAAATATTTATATTAAACTCAATAAAATGGTAATCGAAATCCAATGAATCTAATAGTTAGAATTAAAACTCAACGCAACGCAATCTTTGAACTTTTTTTTGTTTGAATTTCTATAATGCGTGATGAAGTGTCGGGAAGTGTCGGACTGTCAAAGAGTGTTAGAAAGTTTCGTGCCAAGATTTTTGAAATGTGAGTGCTTCATAGGTCGTGCCATTGCTAGTTTAATTAGAGTGTAAAAGTGGGCGGTCCGTTTCGCTTCGTTATTAACCTATTAAAAAATAAGTCACTCATTCAGCCTCATCTTTTGAAAGTAGAATAAAAATTTCTGCTCGGCCCAAACCTATTTTATACTGACCCATCTCGGCCCACTCTTCCTCGCCAAAAAATGAGCTAGCTTCGCCCATTTTGTCAGGCAGGACAGGTGGGCCCGCCGAGGCAAACCCATTTTCCTGGCACTAGCTATGTCACAATCTATTCATAATGAATATGAGTATGTTTGATATCTCTTTTTTTTAAGTTAAAATAAAAAATTAAATTACTGATAATTATATATAAAAATTAGCTTAAAAGCTATTTATTTCAAAAAAAAAGTTGATATAACTTAAAAAAAGTTTATCCTAAAAGCTTTGGGGCTCTTGGTTTTCTTTTTTTCTTCATTATAAAAAAATGTTATTTTTATTATAAGAGATTTTGTAACAACATGTTTGGCCTAACTTCTACTTATAAAGAGAAGAGAAACTAAAAATAATATCTATCAAACAGGCATTAAGGGGCATTTGGTAGAAGAGAAATTTTTATTTATCCGAGAAATAAATATTACTGGAATGTAATGAAAAATATATTTTTGCTGGAATGTTATAAAAGGTGTTTGGTAGGGTCAAACCCTAAACCCTAAACTTAAAAAAAGTTTATCCTAAAAGCTTTGGGGCTCTTGGTTTTTTCTTTTTCTTCATTATAAAAAAAATGCTATTTTTATTACAAGAGATTTTGTAACAACATGTTTGGCCTAACTTCTACTTATAAAGAGAAGAGAAACTAAAAATAATATCTATCAAACAGGCATTAAGGGGCATTTGGTAGAAGAGAAATTTTTATTTATCCGAGAAATAAATATTACTGGAATGTAATGAAAAATATATTTTTGCTGGAATGTTACTAAAATGTGTTTGGTAGGGTCAAATTTTTCCGGAATTTTATGATTAAATTTACTGAGTGTGTGTTTGGTTGGTTGTGAAATATTAGTGGTATGTGAGGTTATTTTACGAAAATAACCCCAATTTTTTTACCTTTTGTTTGAAATATTATATTGAACAATACTGAAGAAAATGAAGAAACGTATCTGTGTTTGCTGTGAGACAGATTCATTACATACTTCTAAACATAAAGCGGTCCACATCTGTGGCATGATTGCGAAGCTATAGTGTGGAGTATCTGGGTTTACTGTGAGATAGATTCATTACATTACATACTTCTACATGCATGCAGCCAATCTGTCTACGTTCTACCAGTATACCTATGATGTGTAAACGGGTAAGTCTCCAAGCTTGGAGGTGGAGTAGATCTTGATCCAATATGCTATCAAGTGGTACGCAAAGCTTGCAAATGCTTTCACACAGATTGTACGAAAAGGAAGGTTAATTTTGTCAATAATTTTGTGCCTGAATTTCCATTTCATCGGGCACCAAATATTCCCATCTAATCCATGGAACAATTCAAGTGCAGACCGTACAATAAGTTACACACAACAGCATGGGAAATGTTTTTAGTCTGGATTATTTTTTATTTTTGGGTACAAACATGGGTATGTTATTTCTCCAACCATGGTTTCCCGGGGAATGATAATTAATCCCGGTACCAAACGCCCCCAAGTCAAAATGGTAAAATATCTAGTTGCAAAGAAAGAGAGAGGTTATATTTATTAATTTTATTATTATTTCTTATAATCAATTTTGTCAATGTACATTTGATCAAAATTAAATTAATGACTCTTATTTAATGTGATTTTGTAATTATAGAATTAATTTTGATCATAATAAAATAAGATTGATCATAAGCGGTGGTAAAAAAAATTGACAGAGGGCTTGCTTTGGTCAGGGTTTAAACCCTGGCCAAAGTAAATTCTTGAAATTCTTTGAGAGCCAAAGGAAATCGTCTTTCTCTCGAACGATATTAGTCTCAGTCTTCCTCTGATAATAATGGTTCAATGCCTCATCTGTTTCAATGAGAATCTAGTTGTAGGGCCGTACTCCAAATATAAAATAGCCGGAAGAAATTGTGTGGAAATACATTCAGGTTATTTACCAAAAAAAAAAAAATACAAAATTCAAGTCTGAGAAATATTACCAATCAAAATTTCAAGTCATGATTAGTGCTCAATGCTAATATCAAATAATTTGATAAGCCTGTGTAACGCTAATATATATTTAATAATAATAACATGGAAAATGATGCATTTATAATATTTTTTTACAAATTACATTAAGTATGACTGGTCATACACTCTTAGTTAAAGTATGACAAGTGATATTTAATGTAGTTTGTAAAAAAAAAGTGTATAAATATAACCTTCTCCTAAGAACACATATATAATATATATTATAGGTCTATCTAGATTACAACACAAGAAGTTTATAGGAATAATAGAACATCTTTAAATTAAAAACGAGAATTAATTTTCTCATTTTACATGAAATTTTTTTCTCATGTTACACTCACAATATATGAGTGGGTCCACAAAAAGATGTAAAGACAAAAAAGTCAAGATGGGACCCACTTATATATTATGTGTGTAGCATGAGAAAATTTTCTCATGTAAAATGAGAAAACTATTTTCCATTAAAAATACACAAAACTTTCATAGTCCTTAATAATAACTCAATATTTAAAAATATGCCCTGTTATGGATCTGTACCATGTACCCGGGCTAAATGCCCATATAAGTCGGCTCACTTCATAACCCGGTAAGAAGGCCCACACCAAACGAGCACATCTCCTCAACCCGGAATGCCCCATCGAATATTCCCCATTCGAATACCTGAAACGGGCTGTAGTTATGGAGACGCGATGGCATTACGTAACCTCTGGTAACGGCCGACAAAGCATTGATGATCCCGCGTCATTACAGCTCAGCTACACCAATTCAAATCAGAGGCAGCCCCTATAAATAGGAGGGCTCCTCGACAGAACAAGACACTTGATATTCGATACACACACGACACACTATCACCACATTCATATACTTTGCAGTGATCAAGCTAGGCATAGGGATATCTTTTCTATAGATACCCCTGGTCAAGGCTATACGGTCCAAAGTGATCAATCAACCTAAGAAAGGTTGAACATCTCTGTCCACAGGACAGAATATTGGCGCCGTCTGTGGGAATCGAACCCACGTCTACATCATGGTGGTTCACACAAGAAGCAACAGCCAACCTAATCCACCTCTGGAACCAGTTTTGGAGGAAACAAACCAACCTCAACACCAGAGGGATGATGTGATGAACCACGATCATGTCCACATCAGTGAAGACATATCAGATTCTGCCTCTACTCCCTTGAGGCATGTGCAACGCCAAACAGAAATTCGGAGGAATCCACCGGAACAAGCCAGAGAATTGGCAGCCAATATCGTCCGGTCAACCGATCCAGAAGAATCTCGGTTGGCCCCCACAGCTCTTACAGTCATTCTACAGCACATGACGGAGATGGAAGACCGCTCTAACCGCCAACGTCAACACGATCTCCGCGTAATGCGCGAAGAGCATTCACGTGGGATCCGCGACTTGGAACGTCGGTTGAGAGGAATCATTGAACCTCGGCAAGAGGGTGAACGGGGCCAGCATGAACACAACCCCGTTCAAAACGAGCAGAATCAAGCCCAGCATGAACACAACCCTGTTCAAAACGACATCAATATAGCAGGACAAACCATCAATCCGGTTGCTACAAACCCCGTTCCTCCAGTAGAAACGGGTACACCAAGGAATCAGGAGGAGATACATCTCGACAGGGGTAGGCGCGAGGCTGAACCCGGCTCATATAAGAGACGATATAGTAAGGGGCAATACAATAACAGCCCCTTCACCAGCACGATCTTGAATGCCCCTTTTCCTGAAGATTTTGATTCTGCTCGCTTACCAAAGTATGATGGAAGTCAAGACCCACAAGTTCATATCGATGCTTTCGATACCGACATGTACATCAGAGGAATTGATGAACATCTCATATCCCGGATATTTGCAATTACCTTGACTGGATTTTGATTCTGCACCCTCCCTGCAAATTCCATCAGTATGATGAATTCGGAAGTTTCAATTTCGCCACGACAAGTTCATAAATCCGAGTTCGCGCTCGGTAAAATACGGCAAAATCCTGGGGAAACCCTCAAAAATACCTACATCAGAGGAATTGATTACCAGAGAACCTCATCATATCCCGGTTTGGACGGATCATCTAGATTGGCCAAATCGATATACAAAGACCCAGTCAAGACACTAGAAGAATTCAGAACTCGATCTAAGAAATACTTAGAACTCGAGCAGATGGAGATAGCCAATGCCCAACCAGATGAAGCAAAGGGCACACTTCTGAAAGACAAAAACCCATTGCCACAGCACCGAGATCGTAACGATTTCCGGAAAAAAGAAAACAGGCCGCGCATCCCGGACTCCAGAGATCGGATGGGGAAATATGACAAATATACACCGCTGAACGCCCCGAGATCGCAAATTTGGAGAGAGGTGGCCATGACGGACATGCGAAAGGTGGAAAGACCTCGGCCTATATTTAACAGAGGCGGACTGGACAAGTCAAAATATTGCGCATTTCATGACGGACCCGGCCACACTACCGATCAATGCTGGGATCTCAGAGATGCAGTTGAAAAATTTGTAAGAGATGGTCGACTAAGGCAATATGTGATCCAAACACAAGGAGGCAAGAATAACAAAAGAAAGTTTGACAACAGTCAGAGAAACAGGAATCCACAAGAAAGTAAGACCCCAGAAAACATCACTTCCGGGAAAGGTCCCAGTCAGGATGAATTCCCAGAAGTAGCCTTTGAATGCAACGTAATAAGCGGAGCCCTTGGAGGTGGGGGTGACACAATGAACGCAAGACGAAAATACCTAAGGGAAGTCTTCTCCGTCAGAGACCATCCCAATTTCAGACAGGCACAACGAGAACAGGAGCCTCCTTTGCTAAAATTGCGGTGATCAAAAAGAATCTCGAGGCTGTTATTTCTCCCCCCTCGAGATCCAGGAACAACAAAGATGTCTTTGCATGGACGTCATCTGAAATTCCGGGTATTGTCTTTGCATGGACCCTGAAATTCCGGAATTCTGTTGCCATAAGTTATCAGTCTACCCTGGATCAATGCCGATATCCCAGAGAAAAAGGAAATTAGGACCAGAACGACAACAAGTTTTGGCAGATCATGTCAAGGAACTGCTGGAGGCGGGTTTCATTCGAGAAATACAATACACCACATGGTTGGCCAATGTGGTGATGGTCAAAAAGCCAAACGGCAAATGGAGGGTTTGCACCGACTATACAGACCTAAACAAAGTTTGCCCCAAGGACTCATACCCAATGCCCAATATAGACCAGCTGGTCGACAACTCGGCTGGTTTTCAACTCTTGTCCTTCATGGACGCATATTCGGGATACAACCAGATCCCAATGTATCCTGAGGACCAGGAGAAAACTGCCTTCATTGCTGAAAAGGCGAACTATTGCTACAACGTAATGCCATTTGGCCTAAAAAATTCAGGAGCCACGTACCAAAGAATGATGAACAAGATTTTTGAAGATCAGTTGGGAAAGAATGTTGAGGTCTACATTGATGATATGATTGTCAAATCTTTTTGTGCGGCAATGCACATTAAGGATTTGGAACAAACTTTTAACAAACTCAGAACCTACAGCATACGCCTTAACCCGGCCAAATGCGCATTTGGCGTTCCAGCAGGCAAATTCTTGGGGTTCATGTTAACTCACCGGGGAATCGAAGCAAATCCTGAAAAGTGTAGAGCAATTCTGGATATGAAGGAGCCCCAAAATAAAAAAGAAGTACAACAACTAACGGGCAGAATCGCGGCATTAACGCGTTTTCTTCCCAAGTCGGCGGAAAAGGCCCTCCCATTCTTCAAACTACTAAAAAAGGAAGCAACAGCGGATTGGAACCCGGAATGCCAACAGGCATTCGCTAAATTGAAGCAATGCTTATCAACCCCACCGATATTGACCAAACCCGAGCTAGGAGACATTTTGACCTTATACTTAGCTGTGGGTGAGGAAGCAGTAAGTGCAGTCTTAATCAAGGAAACAGAGGAAGACCAGAAGCCAATTTACTTCATTAGCAGGGCGCTGCAAGGAGCCGAATTACGATATCAAAAGTTGGAAAAAGTAGCATATGCATTGCTAATTACAGCAAGGAGATTACGACCCTACTTCCAGGGACATCAGATCCGAGTCCGCACCGACCAGCCGGTCAGACAGGTGTTGCATAAACCAGACTTGGCAGGAAGGATGGCAAGTTGGGCAATTGAGCTAAGTGAATTCGACATTAGTTATGAAAGTCGGAAGGCTATTAAGTCACAAGCTTTGGCCGACTTCATAATGGAAATGACGTCATCGCACCAGGAACAACACCAAACCGACAGAACTGTGGAAAGTCTTTGTTGATGGATCTTCTAACCAAAAGGGGAGTGGTGCTGGTATCATTCTCGAAAGCCCAGACGGAATCACCATAGAGCACTCGCTAAAGTTAAACTTTCCAACGTCAAATAATCAAGCTGAGTATGAGGCTCTAATAGCTGGGTTATCCCAGGTTAAAGATCACGGAGCCATTCACGTGATGGTGTACACTGATTCCCAGTTAGTCGCATCACAAATAGATGGCAAATACCAAGCAAAAGGACCTTTGATGGTAAAATACTTGCAGAAAGTAAGAGAATTGATGGCCAACTTCAACACAGCCCAGGTCAAGCACATACCTCGGGAAGAAAATGGCCGAGCTGATATATTATCCAAACTGGCCAGTACAAAAAATCCAGGAAACCACAGGACGGTAATACAGCAAAATATGCCCAACCCGAGTTGCGTCATGATGATCACCGCTAAGACAGATTGGCGGCACCCTATCATCGAGTACTTGGAACAAGGTACGAAACCAGAGGACATTCTGGAATCTCGGAAACTCATTCGAGATGCGACGCACTATACACTGGTTGATGATCAGTTGTTTCGGAAAGGTTTGCATACCCCAATGCTAAAATGTCTTGGTTATGAAGATGTTGATTACGTGTTATCAGAAATCCATGAAGGCATCAACGGGCATCATATGGGTGGCAAAGCACTAGCGCGAAAAGCGCTGCGGGCTGGATATTACTGGCCAACTATGGAGAGGGATGCAAAGGAGCATGTGAAAAAATGCGACAGCTGTCAAAAACATGCCAAGCATATCCTCTCCCCACCAGAAGAAATGAGTTACATATCCTCTCCTTGGCCATTCTTCAAATGGGGAATGGACCTCTTAGGACCATTCAAACCGGCTGAAGGACAACTAAGGTGGTTAATTGTGGCAGTAGATTATTTCACAAAATGGATAGAAGCGAACCAGTAGCTACTATCACTTCTGCCAGAATCCGGAAATTTTTCGAGAAAAGCATAATTTCCAGGTTCGGGATACCAGCTGAATTGGTAACAGACAATGGAACCCAGTTTACGGACAAAGGCTTCCAACAATTGATGCAGGACTTTCATGTCAAGCACCGCTTCGCTTCCGTCGAACACCCACAGTCGAATGGACAGGCTGAGGCTGCTAACAAGATAATTATGGAAGGACTTAGGAAACGTATGAACGACGCCCAAGGAAGCTGGGTCCAACAGTTACACTTCGTTCTGTGGGGATACAGAACCAGTACCCAGACTTCAACAGGAGAAACTCCTTTCAGATTGACATATGGTTGTGAGGCTATGATTCCAGTTGAAGTCGGAGAAGCCTCTTGGAGGCGGATGAATGGTATAAAGCAAGGCGAGCAGCAAAACAGCAAAATGCTCACCGCCGAGTTAGATCTCATTGAGGAAACTCGTATTCTAGCTCATTGTCGAGACATCACGGCCAAACAACAGATGGCGGCCAAGCATGATAAAAAGGTACGACCTAGAAGCTTTGAGATCAATGATTTAGTTCTCAGAAGGGCAGACGTCGGTAACCGCAACGCAAAAGAAGGCAAGCTAGCAGCTAATTGGGATGGTCCTTACCGAATTAGAAGCAAACTCGGAAAAGGAGCATACGTCCTCGAAACAATTGAGGGCAAACCAATTAAAAGAACATGGAACGCGGACAAACTCAAGACATATTATAGTTGAACAATTCTCATCTATTATATAATAAAGTTATCCTCTACTAGGGACTTTGTTTTAAAGCCAAATATGCTGGCATCTTTATATTACTCGAACAATTAAATAAATGAGGATTTATTTCTTATTTAAGATTTACTCCTATTTGTTATTGATGTCGAATTCTCACCAAGTCAGGAAATGCAATCTGCTAACGATGACCCTGATCAGGTCAAAGTTACCTTTCACCCTTTGCCTGCAGAAGGGGAGGGGTAGGTGTTACGATTGCTTCTGCCTTGGAAAGCTTCACATAGACGTTTTTGATCTATGTATATGCCGGTTTAGTTTGCATAACAAACCCAACAAAATGCGTCATAAATAAAATGACAAAATCGGAATCCGTCAAAAATGCTCCAACCTTGGCCAGGTTGTTTAAACAAAAGTAGCTGACGAAAGTCAAAAGCTAAAAATATTATATAAAATTGGATGCACATTCGTACATGTTCATTACAAGAAAGACTTAAGAAGTCTAGAAATCAAATTTACAAAAATTAGGAAGAGGGGGGGGGGACACGTGTTGACCTCTTTGCCCTTCTCTTCCACAGAGCGATCCTCACTGGGGTTGGCCGAATCGCAAGGCGGAGACTCTGGAGGACATCCAACGATAGCACCATCGCTCACATAGGCTTGTGGATGGATGCCACGTATGGAGAACTGCAGCCCGGGATTCACAACCCGCAATTGGCAAAGGGCATTCTCAAACGAACCCGTTATGGCTTTTTCGAGTTCCCCCCTATAAGCTTGGGCAAGGGACTCGGATTCCTCCAGCTTCGCCTCCAGATTTTCAAAATTCTGCTTAATAGCTGTCAACGACTTATGATTAAAGTCATGCACAGTCTTAAGGTCCTTGAAATCCTTCTGGGCCTTGGCCAAAGCTTCCCTGGTGGAAGAGAGATCCTCCGTCAGCTTCCCTCCTTCCGTCTTCTCCTTCGTCAGCGCATCTTTGACCTCTTTTAACTCGGTCAGGAGCTTCGACTTCTCTGCCAGGAGCTTCGATTTCTCTCCTTGGCAAGCAGCCAAGTCGTTGTAGGTCTGAAGATAATTTTTCTTCAGAGACAGCAAAGGTCGGACCATACCCGACATCTTCATACACCCAACCTCCATATCTTCCAGCTCTTTGATTTGCGCAGCTGTGAAGGGAGAAGAGTTGAAAAATATCTCTGGCGGGCAGATGGCTTCGCGGAGAGGAGTGGTGAGACCGGATTTCCACAACACGTGTTTGGAAATCCCAGCAGAAGGAGGGGGCATGATGACAGCTGGGGTCACCGCTGGAACATCCGGAATGCTCTTATCCGGTTTTCCCTTGGGCTTCTCCACAGTCTTGGGCTTTTCAGCAGCAGGTTTCTTAGGCTGCTCATCGACAGCCTTCCGCTTTTTGCTAGGCGGATCTGCAGTTTTGACAGCAGCTTTGGCAGCAGCACCTCGACCCAAAACGGATAACCAACTAGGTTGGTCAGTTTTCTTACTGGTTTGATCCTCTTGAGCCTGACCCACCATATCTGGAACTAAAAAACAAGTGTTAGGTACGGCAGCAAAAAATTTCAGGAGAAAATTAAAATGCAAAAATGAACATACTTAATTCCAGGTCAAGCTCCTCTTGAGATTTGTAAATCAACGAGGCAACACTGGCAGGCTGTCGGGTTCGCAGGTAACTCCCAATAGCGATAGCCGTATTGATATCCGAAGGGCTCAACTCGGATTCATTAAAACGGTAACTTGCGGGGGGAAACCGGAAGTGATCAAATGACCAGCATAAAGGGAACTTTCCCTCTACATCCTCAGTCCCGCAGTTATTAAGAAACCACACCTCCTTTTCAGGATGGGAGGAAACTTTGAAAAACTGATCCTTAAAATGCTTAAAGGAGTCAGTGTAAACTCGGAATAACCTGCGGCCTGGGACTCCGCGGACGGTGACCCATCCCTTCCGTTCAGGAGGTTCGCGACCAGTGCGGCAGGATACAACTTGGAAAAAATAGAAAAAGACACAAACTGACGGGACAAGCGTCAGATACGCGCAAAAACGTTCAAAAGCTTTTACGAAACCCCAGCCATTGGGGTGGAGTTGGGTGGGACATATGTGCAAATGATTAAGAATTTCCATCTGAAACTCGGTCAGAGGAAATCGAACACCGAGTTGTGTTATCACATCTCGATAAAAAAAGAAAGAGCAGGGCTCATTCTCTGCCCCTCCAGAACACACGGGTTCATCTTCGGAGGGCGGGCAAATATCATAATTTTCCAGTTGCCCAACAGGAAGACCAGCCACGTCATCAGAATTCATTCCGGACGTGGTATTTAAAACCTCATATGTTACCCAGGGGAATTGAGCAACTAAGGAGGAAGGAGGAGACTCGAAACACGACTCGCTCGAACCCGACTCATCTACATCTTCAGGGACACATGCCATTAAAACCTAGAAATAAAAAGCAAACAAAAAGGGGATCAGAAAAGGATGGATATACCTGAAATAAAAGTGCTATCAGATGAATCACTAGATGACGACGAGGACGGGTCAGAAATTGTGATTGGTTCGTTAACTCGCCCGGATAAAGGAGTAGGAACTGGAATGCTCCCATGACGACAACTATCAAGGGTAGATTCTGCTAAAGAGCTACATCCCTGCTGGACGAGTTGAGAGCTCAGATAAACACAGGAAAAACAAGGGCCATCTTGGGGAACAGGAAGAGAAGGGCGAGAATTCCCAAGGCCAGAACTCATAAGTTTGGGACTTTCTGGTAAAGGAAGGGAAAGATTGGGCGATGGAACCCGGATAGAATATGGAACCCGGGATTGGGAGGATACACGGTCTCTTCGACCACGGTCTCCTCGACCACCTTTGCGAGGTTTCGAACCACGGTGCCCACGAACCATGGCTTGCCGTTCCTCCTCTGCGGTCCTGGGAATCCCCCAAAGCCAGTAACGGGCACCAGGAGGAATGCGTCCTAACAAATTGGAATTCACGTCAACCTCCTGGACGCACCGCAAAACAGGGAAGGAGGTTTTCTTCCTTCCCATTTTTCGTTAAGAAAATTAAGGTCAGAAGAAATTGCTTCTTTAACAGGAAATCACGTTTCAGGAAAGCGAGGAAGATGTTAAAGCTACGAAGAGAAAGAAAATGCAAGCAGAAGTAAACAAACACAAAATACCTGATTATGGAAATGCAAGTAGATGAAAGGAGCAGCAAATGAAATCACCGTAAACAGCAGGAGCTTAGAAACGATGGCTGAGCAAATAACAAAGGAATTGACAGAGAAAAGTAGAAACTGCAGAATAAAAAGAGCACCACAGGAAGGCCAAGGAGCAGGGATAATATGGTCATTCCAAAGGTATAGTTGTTTACAAATGCCAAAAACCGCGCGTAACGGGCAAAACAACGTGGGAGTGCTAAAGGCGCAGCCACCCCATCGCCGCAAAAGGCAATGATTCGACACACTAAAATGATGACACTCATAAATGCGCACGATAAACAAGACTGCAGGAAGTAGCTGCAGCACGCAAAGGCACGCGAGCCATGACACGTGGCCAGACGTGCATAAAAAGAGAGAGATTGACCGAGATCTGAAAAGAAACACGAACAAGCGTAATCGACAAGCTATTCCGGGTTATATCACCCGCATTCTCAGACATCCAGGCAACCCGAAATATCGGATAACCTGGCTGGGGGGCAACTGTTATGGATCTGTACCATGTACCCGGGCTAAATGCCCATATAAGTCGGCTACTTCAGGAACCCGGTAAGAAGGCCCAAACCGAAGGAGCCCATCCCCCTCAACCCGGAAATTGCCAACGAATATTCCCTATTCAAATATCTGAAACGGGCTGTAGTTATGAAGACGTGATGACATTATGTAACCTCTAATAACGGCCGACAAAGCATTGATGATCCCACGTCACTACAGCTCAGCCACACCAATTCAAATCGGAGGCAGCCCCTATAAATAGGAGGGCTCCTCGACAGAACAGGACACCTGATTTTCAATACACACAACACACTATCATTATATTCATATACTCTGCAGTGATCAAGCAAGGCATAGGGATATCTCTTCCATAGATACCCCTGGTCAAGGCTATACGATCCAAAGCGATCAATCAACCCAACAAAGGTTGAAAATCCCAAAGGAGGAAATTGCCAAGAAATGTCAACATACATTTTTCTGCGTACAGCTGAGTGCTCATTTTCTCTCCCCACAACCATCTCAACATCATGAACAAACTTCTGAATTAGAAACTCTCTCGACCTGAAAGGAGGGATACAAGTGTCATACATCTTCTCATTTCTCCATTGCCACAATTTCCAGCAAGTCAAGAAAAATAAAAAATATAAGTTCCCAGAATTATATTTTTTGAAAGCCACTCATCCAAACCTTGCTGATAAAAATCAGAATTTTCATCAATGGAAACCAGACTTAACCAAAGTTGTTTCGTCTCCAAACAATCCCTCAAAGCAAGCAACATTGTCTCACGTTCAGAGTTACAAATGGGACACATGTCATTACCCCCAGACCATTGAACAACTTTATTCATAGTTAATAACCCATGATGGACCACTTTTCACATAAAAATTTTAACTTTTTGTGGCCCCTTCCATACCTAGATATTTTTCCAAATTTTTTATTCATTTCCTCCTACACCTCTCAATTCACTAAGAGTATTTTAAAGAGCCTTTACGAATACCATACTTTCACCTAAAAGATCTCACATCTTCCTGTCAGTGCCAGCAAGACTATTCGGAGGAAAAGTATTCTTAAATACATTAATTATATTTTGTAGAAGCCTAGCGCTTTAACTCCTCATAGTCCCACTCCCCTTCCACTATTATCATATCAGTCACCTTCCTGTTTGTATCTATATTTTGATCCCAATTAGATGCAACTTGCAGAGATCTATGATGCACGGACACGGACACGGGACACGGGACACGACACGACACGACATGCCGACACGTTAATTCTAAAAAATGTTATATTTGGACACGTTGGGACACGTTTTGATATTAAATAAAAATTTTAATATATATAATATAATTTATATTTAATACATATAAGAGTCCATAATAAGTCATATAACCAATCAAATATTTAAATTTCATAACATAAATATAAATATAAATAATTTTTCATACTTTATTAATTTTTCATGTTAAATTTCATAACAGGAAAAATCAATTTATAAATTTTTTTCTTTTATATTTAGTTAGCAAAATAAAATTAAGATGTTTATAAAAAAAAAATTAAGATAAAAAAATTAAAAAAAAAAAAAAAACGTGTCCGAGCGTGTCCGAGCGTTGACCGCGTGTCCCAAAAAGTTGACTGTGTGTCGGGAAAACGTGTCCGAGCGTTGACTGCGTGTCCTCAAATGTTGACCGCGTGTCGGACGCGTGTCCGAGCGTGTCGGAACGTGTCCGTGTCGGACACGTGTCCGACACGCAAATTTCTAAAATTTTTACGTGTCTGTGCTTTGTTGGCAGAGATGATTGAGGCGTTAACCATCTATACTGCCAGAAATTAATTTCCCTTCCATCTCTAAGGACCCAGATGAGACAGAAATCCAATTCCTCCCAAAGCCTACACATGTTTTTCCAAAAATTTGAATCACCATTATTCACTACAAAAGGACCATTCCAGGTACTCCTTGCTTCATATTTAGCATGAAGCACTTTAACCCAAAGCTGATTAGATCCAACATGATAACTCCAAGCTTTCTTAGCAATAAAAGCATCATTCATTAATTTCAGTCTCTTCAGCCCCAACCCACCACAACACTTAGGATGTGAAATACATTCCCAACTGATGCCATGGTACTTCCTACTATTCTCACCATCTTCCCAAATGAAGCCTCTTTGGATTTTTTCAATTTCTAAACAAATTGCTTGAGGAATTTTACAGCTTTACATTTGAAAAAATGGAATTGTTATCATTACCGATTAAGCCAAAGTGATACGACCTGCCTGCGATATACACTATTGCTGCCAAGAATTAAGTTTAGACCTTAATTTTTCCATAATACTCTCATAAAAGTCTCTAGTTGCTCTCCATGCTGCATCATAGACCCTAAATAACGACCCATATTTTTAACTCTTCTTAAATCACTGCATTGAGATATCCTATCAGCTACCACATCACTTGTATTTTTGAAAAAAAAATAGTTGTTTTATCTACACTAAGTTTTTGTCCACAAATTTCTTCAAACAAACATAAGCACGTAATTAATACATCCAACTGCTCCTCACTGGCCTCCATGAAAATCATGAGATTATCTGCAAATACTAGATGGGAGATTTGAGGCCCCTTAACACCCACCTGAATTGGCTTCCATAAACAACCACTAGTTGCACTAGCTATAATGTGTGACAATTTCTCCATTGCAATAACAAAAAGATAAGGTGACAGTTAGGGGTGTGCAAAAAAATTGGTTCACTTGCCCTGCCCTTGATCTGACCCATAAATACCTACTTTTTTGAACTAGTTTGAAATACTGATCCACTTTTATTTGGGTAAGTTTTAGACCTGACTTATTTTAATAATTGACCTATTGACCCAAAACTTGACCCATACCTATTATGTGAAAAAAAAGAAAAAAAATCACAATTGCAGTTTTCGTTTTTAGGGTTCTTCTCTCTGTTGACATTTTTCTACTCCACCGAAGAGGATCAGCCACCACAATCACAATTGTAGTTCAAGGTATGCTTCTCGACTTTTCTGTGCTCAATCCCGAGCTGATTGATTGATTTAAACCTATATGGTATGATATGCCTAAATACCTTATTGCTGCCATATTTTGCTATAACGGTCTTTGTTATTGGCTTTGGATCTAACTCTATGATCCTTCCAACATCGCCTCCTTCATTTTCATAACAAGCATTAGATTTTCTTTCTCCTTATTCCTTCGTTTTTTATTTTATTTTAATGGTTTTTACATCGTAACTTTTTTTTTCCCTCTTGAACTTTTTTGTTCATATTCTCTCTGATGTAACTCGATGTATTTGGATTTTAAGATTAAATAACTTTTTTTGTTAAAAAAAATTACATTCCTTTATTCAATAAATATCAAATTTATTATATAATTTATATATTTTGAAACAAATAAATAATTAAATTATATGAGTTTAAAAATTAAATCAATAACTATACAAAAAAATCAAATTAAAAACATGTGTTGAAACTAAGTCAAAAATGGGTCAGGTCAGATTTGAATTTTTGTTCAAAAAAATTCAAACTAAGTCAGACCTGTCTTGAATCAAATTAAACCGGGTTGGGTCAAAATAACTGACCTTTAAAAAACAAGGTGGGTTAGGTTGGCACAAAAAACTGACCCGACCTGACCCATGCACACCCCTAGTGACAGTGGATCACCTTGTCTAATACCTCTCATAGGCATAAATGCTTCCATCTTATCCCTCTTCTAGAGAACATTTATATTAGTGCTCTGAACGCACTTCATGATGAGCTTAAGTTACGGGAATCTAATTTCCTCCTGCGGTGATCTATGTAGAAAACTCCAACTAAGTCTATCATAAGCCTTCGTTAAATCAATTTTTATTGCCATGAAATCCTTCCTACCCCTCATTAATGTAGTAAAATAGTGTTCCATGTCACAATCATTGATGGAAATTACTCGGAACTACACAAAAACGAAGAAAAAAAGCATGTAACTTTTCGATTGAGTTCTGGTATTTTTATTTTTAAAAATTATTTTATAGAATTGTTATGAAAATATGTATTTTTTTTATTATAAAAGTCAAGACACAAAATAAAAACAACTTATATATATTCTTTAAATTTAATTTAAAATAAAAACATTTAAATTCTTTTTTTATAAAACATACCTTATAAAATAACATTCAAAGAGGGAAATTTTTGTTTCAAAAAAAAAAAAAAAAAGAGAGAGGGAAATCTATCTGAGTCAAGTCCAAGTCTTTTTTAAAAGGAGAAAATAACTTGTACCAAACAAAAAAAAGAGGAGAAAATAATTCATTGGTCATGCTTAATTTAACAGCCCACTTTTGTCGCTTTTTTTTTTTTTTTAAAAGATTTTGTCGCTTTTCCAATAACCTGCATGCAATACCCACCCACCCCCAAATTGGGAATATTTAATGTGCTCTTGTCAAAAATCTAACCAAAATTCACAGCTACAATCCGCGGCAGACATCTGTGATGAAGGGCATAAAAACTTCAAATAGATATAGCGCAGGAAGAGAGAAGGGGGAGGAGAGAAAAATGAGAAAAATGATTATTTTATTTCATAATTATGGACCGTTGGATCAGATTGTAATCCAACGGTGATGAGAGGGGTAAACAAAGGTAGACAACTAGTGAGTAAACAAAATAACCTATCCCATATACAATATATAATTTATTCATAATATGTGTGTTTCATATTAAATGAGAATAGTATCCATTATTTAGAGAGAAGCGCTAAAAATGCTCTCCACAAAACCATCTCAGTTCTTAGAAACGATGTTATCAGAAAGGTATTTTAGAGAACTACAACAAAAAATAAAGTTATCTTCTACAGTTATCTACAGTTATCTTCTAAAGTTATTTTGTTTTGCTCTTATATCATTAATTTTATTAAAATATTTTTAATTTTTTCCCAAACCCTAAAATGACATGGATTGTAGGAGATAATTTTTATCAGGAAGATTAATCCCTTTAATATATAGTAAATGGTTCTTAAATTAAGAACCCCGGGTTTGAAAAGGATAAAAAAAAAACAATAATTATCAGTTGGAAAAATTCATAAACTGATTAAGCACCATTGTATAACCTGGCTGAACTCGGAATCCAATGAATCGATCATCAAACTAGTTCGGGTCAAGCATTGGACCAGTTAGGTATTGACCCGGATAAAATCGGCCAAACTTGGTGACCCATGACTCGGTCAGGTCACGCATTTAAAATAAAACAAAAAACAAAAAATCAAAATTATTTTATCTTATCAGGAAAAATGTAGAACTCATTTTGAAAACTTTTTATAATTTTATTTGCTAGTATACTCTTCTACAATGACGTCAAATTTCAGTATCCAATACTGAAGCACTTTGTGGAATAACAAATTAAGAGAATGTGATATATGTTATTTTAATGTAGTTGAATTTGAAAAATATGAGTTCAATGTCATTGAGAGGTATGTTTATTGGGATTCTGAGTTACAATTTAAATTGATATAGTTATAACGTGCATTTTTATTTATTTATGCTTCGTATTTTTGAGCTTATTTAGTGAACCTTGTTTAATTCATTTTATCTATAGAGAATATAATTGAATTTATATATTCATATTTATATATATTTTTATATATTTATATATATCCGGGTCAACCAGTCCGAAATCCAGTGCCCAATACCCTGACTGGTCGATCCCCGGGTCGGGTTTAGTAACACTGATTAAAAGAACTAATTTTTTTTAAATGACTAACATTAGTTTCAATGCACTAGCATAATTACTATACAAGGAATCAAATTGCACAAAAAATTTATATTAATAAAATTGTATACGTAGTTTCATCAATTTTTTTTTTTTTCAATTCGTCATTCTTGAAGCTAGCATTAAAGTTGCTTCCAACGTTGTAACACCTCGTCATATAATCAGTTTGTTAACATTGTTTATGATATTAAGCGCAATTACAATTACATATTCTTATTAGAATTAACAGATAAAATTCTTCCTTTTAAACTTCCACATTATCTAATTACATCATGTGATTATGGTTCCTTTGTTACCCTATTCGCATATATGATTGTAATGACTTAAAGATGCAGAATTACTTCATGAGTAGGGTTATATTGACAAACTTTTTTTTTTACAAACTTACAAACTTTATTATGTCTCATCGGTAATACTCTACTCAAGAGTATATTACCGGTCAGACATAGTGTAGTTTGTAAATAAAAATTTTGTAAATATAACCATCCTCTTACTTTATAATTGCTTAATATCATATTGGAAAGGGTTTTCAAACACATAAATAATTAAACTCACAAACCTAATTTTAGCATTGTTCGCTGAACAGCTCGCTCTAGCAAGAAGAACCAGCGGGCTTTTGGTTCCCTTGCTGACCAGTCTCACTTAAGTAAAGAGGTAAGCGAGCACTCCTCTTTGGGCAGCTTGCTCCAACGAGCAATTAAATTTCCAACCTAAGAGCAGCTTCAAGTGCAGGGTATGTTTGTTGGGCATCTCACTCGAACGAGCTCTTCAGCAAGCGTGCCCTCTCTAGGGAAATTGTTTCCTTTTGCCTCACAACATATAATCGATTACAATGATTGTGTAATTGATTATACCATCTAGTCATGGATTGGTGTTATGTTTAATGAACATGTCAATTTTTTTAAATAATTTAAAAACGGAAACATAGAGATAATTTTTTATTTAATAAGGGACACAATAGTCAAAAAGTCATTGTTGCTCTATACTTATTCTTTTGCTACCGTAACATGTTTTGTACATAAATAACCCCTCCGACACACAAACTTTCATCACAAACACAGCTATTCAAGTTTTATTAGGAGAAAAACCATGGCAATAGAACTGTTAGCTCCTAGTTGGGTTTCAACAGCAGCCACATGGTTTGCAACTTTTATCGTCCTCTTCCTCTTCATCCGCCGTCTCTTCCGCCGGAGATATAATCTGCCACCAGGCCCAAAACCATGGCCCATCGTAGGAAACCTGAATCTCATTGGGCCCCTCCCTCATCAGTCCCTCCATGCTCTCAGCCACAAGTATGGACCAATCATGCATGTGTGGTTCGGCTCCAACCCTGTTGTGGTGGGCTCCTCCGCGAACATGGCAAAGGCCTTCCTTAAAACTCACGACGCCACCCTTGCCGGAAGGCCCAAATTCGCCGCAGGAAAGTACACAACATACAACTATTCAAACATAACTTGGTCTCAATATGGACCATACTGGCGACAAGCTCGTAGGATGTGCCTTTTGGAATTGTTCAGCGCAAAAAGGCTCGAGTCTTATGAGTATATAAGAGAGCAAGAGCTACGTGGTTTTCTTAATGAACTCTACAACTCTGCAAACAAAACAATAGTGTTGAAAGACCATCTAACTGATCTGAGCCTTAACATTATAAGCCGCATGGTGTTGGGGAAGAAGTACTTGGAGAAATCAGAGAATGCTATCATTTCCCCTGAGGAGTTCAAGAAGATGTTGGATGAGTTGTTCTTGCTGAATGGGGTTCTTAACATTGGGGACTTCATCCCTTGGATTAACTTCTTGGACTTGCAGGGTTACATAAAGAGGATGAAGGCTTTGAGCAAGAAGTTTGATAGGTTTATGGAACATGTGTTGGACGAACACACTGAGAGAATGAAAGGGATTAAGGATTATGTTGCCAAAGACATGGTGGATGTGCTCTTGCAACTTGCAGACGATCCTAATCTTGAGGTGAAGCTTGAGAGGCATGGAGTCAAAGCTTTTACTCAGGTACAATTTTTTAATGTTCTTTAATTTGTTTGGCTAATAGGAAATATTCGACCCAATTTGCGATTAGTTTACGTTCTTAAACATGGATAGCGCCTGTAATTAAAATAAACATGTTGTGACGTGCGAAGTTTTTGGAAACGGTGGCATGTTTTCAACTTTAGGCTGCATTAAAATAACAGAAACTTATGTCACTTAAAAAAAAAAGAAACTTTTTGTTTGTTGGTAGTTTGGTAATATTTCCCCTTCGTGTGGTCCATGTAATTTATAACATCAAATTTTATAAATTATTAACTTTGAATATAGTTGCATACTAGGAACATCTTGCAAATAAGTGAGGGAGCTAAAAAAATTTATAATGAGGGGTGAAAACTAAAAAGGAGAAGTTAATTAGTACATGTACTTTTGAGGGAGGAGCCAACAATTAGGATTAATAATTTATTATTATTAAAAAATAACATTATATATATATATATATATATATATATATATATATATATATATATATATATATATGGGGCAGGATATTCTTACACCGGTATAAGAGTTAGAAGTCTTACACTCAATCTTGACCATTGATCCACTTGTATCCAATGGCTTACGTTACTAAAAAGTTAGAGTCCTTAGATATAAAGTAGAATCAACAGATAAGATTGAGAGTGTAAGTAATTGCAAAAAAAAAAATTGTACAAAAAAATATATATTATCCTATATATATATATATATATATATATATATATATATATATATATATATATATTAATAAGAAACATATGTTACATTCGGGATCCGCCACTGTTGCAGATTAACCATGATCCATGTGTTTAGCACATCATTGCATATTGAAAGATGTGGCTGATTATTTTTCTGATCAACTTGAGTCTTTGATATTATTCCTCAGGACTTAATAGCGGGTGCGACAGAGAGCTCTGCTACAACGATAGACTGGGCAATCTCTGAGCTCTTGAGAAAGCCAGAGATATTCAAGAGTGCTACAGAGGAGTTAGACAAGGTGATAGGGAGGGATAGATGGGTTGAAGAGAAAGACATTGTCAATTTACCCTATATTTATGCAATTGCTAAGGAAGCAATGAGGCTGCACCCTGTGGCACCAATGTTAGTGCCAAGACTAGCCCGTGAGGATTGCAATGTTGATGGGTATGATATCCCCAAAGGGACTCAAGTGATTGTCAATTTTTGGACTATAGGCAGAGATCCTGAAATTTGGGAGAATCCAAATGAATTCCAACCAGAGAGGTTTATAGGAAAGGATATAGATGTGAAAGGTCATGACTACGAGTTGTTGCCATTTGGTGCTGGTAGAAGGATGTGCCCTGGTTACCCTCTTGGCCTTAAGGTTATTCAAGCAAGTTTGGCCAACATGTTGCATGGCTTTAACTGGAGACTACCTGATAATATGAGGAAAGAAGACTTGAATATGGAAGAGATATTTGGCTTGTCTACTCCCAGGAAAGTGCCTCTGGAAGTAGTTGTTGAGCCTAGACTTCCATATCATCTTTATTCCCTCTGATTATTGTCTCTATCCACATGTTTTCTTTAAGAATTGTGGGATTTGTGTAAGCTTCATGTCATCATACTCGATGACAATTGTTTTTTTTTTTTTTTTGTAGTAATAATGAGAAGAGGATGTTATGATGTTGGGAACTGGGAGCTTAGTATTTGGTGTAGTAGTGTATGTGATGTGTGTAACCTCTGGCCCCGAATTGTTGTACCTTTTTCTAATTACCAAATTAAGCTACGAAATGTTCTTTCTCTCTGTTTTTTTTTTTTTTTTTTTAATTTGCATTTGCATTTTGCGACATATGTGGATGCAATAAAATTTCAACCTCTTCATGAATTCAAGAAAGTTGAATTTGATCAAACCAGGCTAAAATAGGATTGAGTTCTCATATCTTTCTAACATAATTATATCATGTATTGTATATTTAAATTTATATTTTTTTTTTAGTTTTATGAGTTTTGTCAATAAAACTATTGCCGTTAATGGATGGTTGAGATTTAATATATGACATGGTCATGTTAAAAATAGAGACAATTTTATATAGAGTAATTTTAGTTTTTTATTAAGTTTAATTAATGTTGTGTGAGAAAATTTTACATTACTAATATTTTAGGATAGTATAGTGTGAATGTATGGAAATAATCTAAAACTAAAAATAGAATAAAACTAAAAATTCTTGACATGTAAGGGTTTGGATTGTGAGCTATTGATATTTTAACTTATAGACATTTTTTTGGATGCTTACATTTTAACTTGTGAATATATGTATGACATAATGAACCCTTGAGGTTGAGTTAGTAATATTTGGCTTGTAAACGTTGACCTTTATAAGGACACGACCCATTATCATTAATAACTCTCAAAGTATTTGGAGAATTATTTTAATAAGTGTTGATTTGTCACTCGGAATTTTTTTGGATGATTTATATGTACTTGCAAATTGCAATGCTGTGATTTTTTTTTCATTTATATTTGATTGTTAGGTGAAGGTTTGAACAATTAAGATAAGAAACAACAAATCTACATCAACACAATGGAATAAAAAACAAGTTAAAGATAAGAAAGAGACATTAATTTTAAAATCGTATTATATAAATAGATGGACTGAATTTAGAAGAGACTTCAATTAAAAATGAATTCCGAACGACACATCAGTTATAATTGATTCATAGAATATTTATAATATAATCACATTTAATTTCTAGACAAAATTGAAGATGTTGAAAATTTAAATATTAATTAGTTATAAAGTCTCGCATTAATAAGCAACTAATTAAGCGAGACCATAATTAAGAAGAAAATTCATACATACAACACCTCAAATTTTTTTTTTTTTTGGTGAAAAAACACCTCAAAATTTGATTTCAAGGGGCGGTTGGTGTTTGAATTTATGCTTAAACTTGTGTTATGAAATAATTAACTAGACTTGACTTATAGTTAATAATCTCATAAATACTCAAAATGGCTTCATATCCAGGAAGAGCATGCTATGGTGTAAGTGAAGAACTCTTATTTAATAATGATAAAAAAAAAAACTAGGAAGAATATAAAGTTGAAAAGATTTATAAACTTAAGTTTTAAGGTTATGTCCTCAAGCGTAAGAGCCACTGTTATAGCTTTCCGCATAATTAAGGCCATTAATAAAAGTTTTCTTGTCTAATTGGCTTTTATTTTCACTCAAATAAAAGAGAAATAGAATTAATAAAATCATTCTTTCCATGACATGCTTTAAGCAGTAACATAAAGGGCAATAGTGGTTATGCGAAGGGAAATACACTGAAAAAATTATAGATATATAAATGAGTTTATCATCTATCATTTAACATGATTACAAAAACTTTCCTACTCTCACAATATTTTGTGGGGCCTGCAGCAAAAAAGAAAAAAACTCTGGCACGTAAAACGAATCTCTATAACATAACACAATCATTTTTCTTACAACATAACTCTTATAAAATCCTATATAAATTTGGATATGCCAAAATCTAGTACTATGATGCTATAGTTTTTTCTTATTAAAAAAAAATCAAGAGAAAAAAATATACAAAGTCCCCTTGTTAAAATAATATATTTACGTATGTACCAAAAAAATAATAATAATATATTTACGTTTATCAGCCCACGGTTTCAAAAAAAAAGTTTAAAGATAAAAAACTAAGAAATGTAATGATGTGATATTCTTGTTGGCTTTTATTTACATATATAATTAGATGGGTAATAGTTTTCCATTGCAATAGGAGATAATTATTATCTTTTACAGCAGTGGCGAATCCAAAAAAATTTATTTATGTATGCATATTTAGTGTCGGGCCTCTAAAATTTTTTTATACTTTAAAACGACTTTTAAATTACATCCAAATAAAAAAATACTATTTTTTTTAGAAAAATCCTTTTAGAAGTAACAAATAATTTTTTTTTTCAAAGTCATTCATTTTTGCTTTTTTTTTTCAATTTTTTTTTTATTTTATAGTTTGTTGTTAGCTTAGCCACATGGAAGCGTACTGCAACATAATCGAGTAAAGTCCTTAGATTCTTTTCGGAAGGACCACCTTCCTTAGCCAAACTCTTCCATTTCTTTGCATTCTTTTTTAATTCATTTCCTTTCTCTCCATTCCCCATTACAATTTCCAAACATGTCCTAATTTCCTCTGCTTGTACTACCCGATCCTCATGATCCACCCTCACCCCTGTCTTCCAATCATCTTTGCGTTTGTCTTTTGGTCTGACCACCGAAGAAATGCCACCACAGTAACCCCTGAAACTAAGCTTTCCATGGTTGAAAATTTTAAACAATTTTTTTTTTTTGTCTGCTCTTGTAGACATGGGAAACCATGTAGGCTCGCCATTGTCCTACAGACTCATTTGTGGATGTGGGATCCACTTTCAAGGGAAAGAAAAAAATAGTGTGACCCATCTTGAATTTGTGTGTGTAGGAACAGATTATATCTTATATAACATACGAATAATAAATCCCAAATTAGATAGGTCTTATCATATAAATTTGATCAACCAAAAGAAAGTAATGTCACCAAAATGAAAGTTGCAGCCATGTCAGAAGCAACTTTGTAAAGAATCAATTCAACTAAAAAGCTTAAGTTAGTGGGTGAGAGCTTTTCTAATGGTTTATAGTACTATCTAACACGTCCTCTCACAAGAGAGCCTAACGGATTTGAATTTATGTGTGTAGGAGATAGATTATATCTTATGTAACGTAAGAATAATAAATCCCTAATTAGATAGGTCTTATCATATAAATTTGATCAACCAAAAGAAAGCCACATAACCAAAATTAAGGTTGAAGCCATGTCAGAAGCAACTTTGTAAATAATCAATTCAAATTAAAAGTTTAAGTTAGTGGGTGAGAGTTTTTTTAATGATTTATAGTATTATCTAATACGTCCTCCCACAAAAGAGGTGGATGATACATTAAGTCATAATGAGTGAGAGTTTTTTAATGGTTTGTAGAATTATCTAACATGTTCTCTCATAAAAGAAAGAAGAAAAGATAGTGCAGATTGCACACGTGAAATGTAACACCCTAATTAACTATTCAACCAATCAAAGAACAGAGTAGTTCATATCATTTTATTTCATTCAGTAAATATCCTTGTAATTTGTTAAAATTGTGATTATTCTTTTATGACTGTATAACATTACTCTAAAATGATTTTTGGAACCCTAGCTAGACTATTTAAGAGCGTTAATGGGTAATTATGAACTACATTAATGAAAAATTTAGGTGGTCTACAAATGTATAAAATTGCATGTGCATTTACAATTAAATATAAATATACAAGGCCAATATATAGGAAGTTGCTATAATCTGCTCACCGCCGTGCATGGTTGGTTTATATTATTAATTTAGGTGTGTTATTTAGTTTTTGAAGACAAACAATTCTGTTGCATACTATCCTTTTTTTTTTTTTTTCTTTTTTCTTTTTGTGGAGAATATCTTTTTGTTTTTCTTATTACCAAAGCCCAGAGAAAAAATGAACTACTTAAAACAAGATGTGTAAGATAGCCTGGTAACACTGGCATTAAACCATTCGAAGGAGTGAACAACTCATGTAATCCATAGTCTAAGGAGCTCTCATGGCTGATCAGTCTGCTAACTTGTTGTCTTTCCAATTACTTTTTTTTAATATATTTTATTTTGTTTCTCAGTGAAGGAAATCTAAAAAAAGCTATGAAAGAAAAGGCCTGCATTTTTTTAAAAGAAATTGCATAAAAATATCACCTCTTAAAAATTATTGGGAAACTTCAAAAAACCGCTTGTAACTTTTCTTATAATCATTTACTCACTCCCTAACATTTTGAATCATTTACCTCCTGACTTAAAGTTTTTTATCATTTACCCCCTAAGTGAGGGGGTTAAGTTATAAGTGATAAAAAACTTTCAGTCGGGATAAGTGATAAAAAAATCTAAATAAGGAGATAAACGATTCAAAAAATTTGTGAGGGGTAAATGATAATTAAAAAAACTCATGAGTTTTTTTTGAAGTTTTCCCAAAATTATTTTATTGTACGTTAAAATATTAATGACAAAATAGTGCAATGAATGTAAATAAGAAACTACATCTCTTTCAATTTTATTTTTGTAATTACGTCTGTGATTGAAAATTGATTAATGAGGCAATAACAGATGCAAAGTGCTATTAGATCAACATTGCGTCTACAGCTAGAAATGGTTGAAAAGAAATCAAACCAACCCAATGACAAAAAAAAGAAAAACCATCGCGTTACATTAGATTTTTAAAATAAGAAAAAACTTCGCGTAAACTAATATATTACGCCTAAAACAAAATTGATCAATAACCCATGCTATTGCTTTATAAATACCCAACTCACTCATATAATCACAAACACAAACAATTACATAACCCACCAATATGGTAGTAGAATTTGCATCCCCTAGTTGGGCTTCAACCATAGCCACATGCCTTGCAACTTTTGCCGTCCTCCTTCTCTTCTTCAGCCACTGTCTCCGCCGCCGGAGATATAATCTGCCGCCAGGCCCAAAACCATGGCCAATCATAGGAAACTTTAACCTCATTGGGCCTCTCCCTCACCGGTCCCTTCATACTCTTAGCCAAAAGTATGGCCCACTCATGCATGTCAGGTTGGGCTCCAAGCATGTAGTGGTGGGCTCTTCCGTTGACATGGCAAAAGCCTTCCTCAAAACCCACGACGGCACGGTGGCAGACAGGCCCAGATTCGCCGCCGGAAAGTACACAACCTACGACTATTCAGACATAACATGGTCCCCTTGTGGGCCATACTGGCGACATGTACGTAGGATGTGCAAAATGGAACTTTTTAGTATAAAAAGACTCGATTCCTTTGAATATATAAGAAGAGAAGAGATGCGTGCATTGATGAATGAACTGTTCAGCAATGCAAAGAGAACCATCACGTTGAAAGACTAATCTCTTCATTCAGGGAATGAATGTCATAAGCCGCATGCTGTTGGGGAAAAAGTACATGGACAAGAGCCATGACAGCATCGTTTCCCCTAAGGAGTTCAGCCATATGTTGGATGAGATATTGTTGCTGAATGGGGTTCTCAACATTGGGGACTACATCCCTTGGATTAACTTCTTGGACTTGCAGGGTTATATAAAGAGGATGAAGGCTGTGAGCAAGAAGTTTGATATGTTTATGGAGCATGTGTTGGACGAACACATTGAGAGAATGAAAGGGATTAAGGATTATGTTGCTAGAGACATGGTGGATGTGCTTTTGCAGCTTGTACAGAATCCTAATCTTGAGGTTAAGCTTGAGAGGCATGGAGTCAAAGCCTTAAGTCTGGTACAAATTCTTTTAAGCTCTTTAAATTGTTATGAATGTTTTTTTGTTTTTTTATGTTTGGTGAAAAAGGGTTTTATTATTGTTATGTAACATAATGTAAGCGTTGTTTCTAACTCTTACATCAAAAGAAAGAGAGAAAGTGGAATGATGTAAGAGAAAGAAAAACATGTGGACCCCACATCTTTAATGTGTGTAGGAAAGTGAAGTTATATTATGTTAAATGATAAACATAAAATCCGGTGAAAAATGTTATAAATTGTTTTTATGTGAAAATAATTGCTCACTAAGACCATCTTGGAGATTAATTATGATCTCTCTGTTTATATAGCACCAAAAATTTTATATCGGAAGATGTGGCTGATTATTTTTCTGATTATTCCTTAGGACCTAATAGCTGGTGGGACAGAGAGCTCTGCTGTGACTGTAGAATGGGCAATCTCTGAGCTCTTGAGAAAGCCAGAGATATTCTTGAGGGCTACAGAGGAGCTAGACAAAGTGATAGGGAGAGAGAGATGCGTTGAAGAGAAGGACATTGTCAATTTACCCTATATTAATGCAATTGCTATGGAAGCAATGAGGCTGCACCCTGTGGCACCAATGTTAGCGCCAAGGCTAGCCCGTGAGAACTGCAATGTTGATGGGTATGATATCCTCAAAGGGACTCAAGTGATTGTCAATGTTTGGGCTATAGGCAGAGATCCTGAAATTTGGGAGAATCCAAATGAATTCCAACCAGAGAGGTTTATAGGGAAGGAGATAGATGTGAAAGGACATGACTATGAGTTGTTGCCATTTGGTGCTGGTAGAAGGATGTGCCCTGGTTACCCTCTTGGTCTTAAGGTTATTCAATCAAGTTTGGCCAACCTGTTGCATGGCTTTAACTGGAGACTACCTGATAACATGAGGAAGGAGGACTTGAATATGGAAGAGATATTTGGCCTGTCTACACCCAGGAAACTACCTCTGGAAGTAGTTGTTGAGCCTAGACTTCCACATCATCTTTATTCCCTCTGAGTATTGTCTCTATCGACATGTTTTCTCTTAGAATTATGGGGTTTGTGTAATTTTAATGTCATCATCATACAGGAAGGAAGAGAAAAGTTTTTTTTTTTTTTTTTTAAATAGTAATAGTGAAAAAAATAAAGATATTATGATGTTTGAGACTTGGAGTTCAGTTATTAGTGTAATAGTATATGTGATGTGTATGTCCGAATTGTTTTACCGTTTTATAATAGGGTTTTATAATTCTCTTATTGAAGGAGAATTAAAATCTTATGTTGTAAAGATAAAAAGTATGTGGGACCCATGTGTTAGAAAAAATTATATATAGTACCAATGTCAGTACGGAAATCGAAGGGTGTGTAGGAAAATTATAATTCTCATCTTAAATGATAATTATAAAATCCTTTGTAATGTACTAAATTAAGGTACCTTCTATTGTTTGTCTGTCTGTCTGTCTCTTTCTGACTTTTTTACACTTAATTTTTTGTTACGTTGATATATATAGAAGCAGTGAAATTTTCAACCTGATCTTGAACTGTAGAGTTGAATTACCCACACAATATACTTGCCAACTCGGCAACAATAGAGGAATTAAGGACCTCAGTTTCCTTACATCTCTGATCTCTCTATGAAAAAAATTTGTCTCCTGATCTGACACTTCTTTCCTAACATTTTTACAATGAATATGAACAATACTCAGTCACCAACCGTGCCAATATAAGGAGAAACATGGTACGACCTGATCTTCATCAAAACAAAATTGAACGCTTAGATCATTTAATAGAGTTAATATTATGGGGACAATTATGGACTTTTTATTAATGAAAAAATTTGGTGGTCTTCAAATGTATAAAACTGCATGTGCCCTTGTCTATAATATAT
>JAVKPL010008144.1:0-32762 GCA_032173675.1 Gastrolobium villosum | reverse complement strand
TCAAATCCTAATTATTAACAACAAATATACAAACCCTAAAAAAGAGATATTTTCCCTAAACAGGAGATAGTTCCCAACAATGCCAGTAGAAAATAAAACAATCAAGTTCACGAGACATGCCACGGCTTGAAAAATAGTGCTCAAGAGGAAAATCAAAGCTTACGGGGACTACTTTAAGCCATATTGACAATTACAGAGTTTGAACACAAATGCAGACTCCTCCAGAGCAGTAAATCTAGGTGGTTTCTCTATATAAAATCCCTCTCGTAAATCACTAAGGAAGAATCATTTGTTGATGTCAAGCTGTTAAAGAGATCAGTGTCAGATAGCAACCGCAGCAATAAATTGTACAAAGTTTGGTGTTGTATAGTATGATACACTTGTTGGTGCAGTCTCCCCATTGAGTAAATATTTTCCTCATAAGGTCAGCAATCATTATGGGTCCTGTTAGTTTCTGTAGGAGGGTGTGGCATTCTTGAAGTGACTTTTTTTTATGTCTTTGTATTCTATTATGCCTGCTATTTCTAGGAGGTTCTTTATGATATGTTTCTTTTTACTATTCCTTCTTTGATCAAAGAAAGTGGCATTAGGAAAAAAGTGCGGCATCTTTAAGTTGAGAATATAGTTGTATATTTTTTTCCTTCAAAGCTTTGAGAAACAGTTGTATGTTTTTCTGCTTCAGGGCTTTTGAGATAATAATAGCTCTTCATTTATATGCAGAGAGAACTTCAGCGTGAATTAGAGCAAGCAGAATCAGGACTTCGACCATCTCGGCGTGATTTTCCTTCCTCCACTCACAGTAGGTAAGCTGTTAAATTAATTACCTGTATGAGTCTTCCAAGAAACAATACTCTTGCAATGAATGTCCTGGTTATGAATGAATCTCTGTTTGTGGGTTTCTCATCTTGTAGTCGATCTAGGGAGAGATTTCGTGAAAGAGAAAATGGAAGATCTGGTAATGAAGGGAGCACTAGAACTGGTAGTGGAAGCTTACAGCCTGAAATCCCTTCCGCCAGTTCTTCAATAGCAGCCTCGCCAACTATAGTTCTTTCCGGTTCCCGGACATTTTCAGGCCAGCTTCCTACTATCTTGCAGTCACGTGACCGACAGGATGATAGTGGCAGCATATATGAAGAAAATGTTGATGGAAGCAGGGATTCTGGGGATACTAGTAGCATTGGAGATCCAGAATTGGTGTCAGCATTAGATGGCCAGTCCAGTGGATTCGGGTCCCAAAGGCATGGTTCAAGGGGGAGCAAGTCAAGGCAACTTGGAGAGCGTAGAGACAGAGAAAACAGACGTGAAGGGAAGTGGGAAAAGAAACATTCTTAGCTAGTGAGCTGAGATCTTTGTGCACTAATTAGGTCATCTTCATCTGTGTATAATATATATCTTCAAGAGCAGTACCCGTATTGCCCCAACAAAACAAAACCTTTGGGAAGGATATTTGCATGTCCTTGTGTTTGGAAGATTCCATACAAAATCATGGGGAGCATGTCTCTTTGGGTGAACTAGATGCTGGTTGAACAATGTTGTAGATTCTTATGGATGGCTGAACTAGATGCTGGTTCATATTTTGGGCAACTGTCTCAGCTTCTGTACAATAGCGTGGATGGTTGTCAAGTAAATTCTTCCTATGGCTGTATAAAAGATTAAAAAGACAACCTTCAGCTATAATTGATGTAATTTCATTTTCTCTGAATCATTATATCTTTTCCTTTAACCAGTGTAATCTATTGAAAATTGATTCAGTGATTGTAAAAATGTTTACCGTATCATCAAATTTTTATTTTCATCTATTCAAAAAATTGATTACTAGAAATGAAAAATCTTGACCATTATAATTGTTTTAATTGACATGTTTTATAAATTAGATATTGGGGTATAATTAGTTCATAAATTACAAAAACAAAATAGTAATAATAATAAAGGGATCTAACCAAGAAGACAAAAGGCCTAGCCAAGAAACCGAGTCTATATTTTAGCCAATTAACCTTTTAGCAGTTATAAAGCTCATGCAAACAAATTAAATCAATTTTTTTTGTTTTTTCAAACTGAATAATTAGAAACCTAACCAGTTCGATCTGAGCATTCTCGAATTTATATTGGACGTAATTTTCCTAATATGATTTTTGTTGCATTCTTATGACTCAAATTCAAATATTTAGTTAAGGGAAATAAATTCTTTTATGACTTAAATTAATGGTGATTGGTGTAAATTAATATTTTTATTTCTTATTTGTTATGGTCGAAAATATTACAGCCTATTTCGATTCCTATATCAAGAGCCTAAATGTTCGAGGAATAGTGAAGTCCTTCCCTTGATGCTTGGACTATATAGTTAATTGTCGCTCCTGATTGTACAAGGAATGTTTTGATACGGTTTGGCCCCATTGTTTTTCGTTTAGTTTATGGCTTGAAATGACTCGAGAACCATGTAGCGTAACTCGGTTATTTTGGTAATAAAATGGAAATACATTGGGCTATTGCTATATTATTGTGTTACTATTTAATGCTTTTAATGGAATACTTGTTTCAATATGTTATTGGTATTCACCTTAATTTGAATGTAGCTAGTAAGGGTGTTGTTAGGCCCTGTGAATGAGTAACATACCTAGATTGCTTATGGTTGAATTTGACTCGAGCTGTGTGTTCATTTGGTTAGGATAAGTGACGTACCCTTAAATTTTATATTCATTATAAGGGTTGATTCTCCCAAAATTATGTTCTCTCTCTCTTTCACTAATTCATTGACACGATTCAACATGGTGAAAACAAAAATGGCAATTACCACAATGGTAATCAGAAAACTTTTTAATTATGTTAACAACGTTGGTCCATCACTAGATATAGTATTACTCTGTCTTGGGGTCCTCGCATCTTAATTAATTTATGTAACTACTATAATAATTCTTTTTAGATTTTCTTTTGTTATAAAAAAATGAAATTCCTTTATAAAATTTGCTCCTATTTTATTTTGTTTAACTAATTTGCTTAATTGAAAACCTTATTCAACTGCTTGTTTTTCTTCTTATCATATGCCTAGTTATTCATCTCCATAATAATTTACTTTTGCTTTTCTGAACCCAACATAAATAGGTATACTTGTTATTGACTTTAGATGTGATTGTTTGAATGTGAATATTGAAAGCTCATAGCTCCTTAAATATGGAGGCAAAGTATATGATTAATAATGAAGTTAATTTGTGAGACTCTGCTTTTGAATTGTTGATGTTAGGCTTTTATGTTTTATTGACTTTTCGAACATATATTTTACTTAGTTTGTAATTGATTACTCTTTTTTGTTTTCTTTTTTTTGTTACACTGTAAGAGAGAAGAATGCTTGTGTTTTTATACCTCACATTAAAAGTTTATAAAATTGTTATCATTTGTTGTTATTGTGCATAATTTTTTAGGAATATAGCATATTTTGGATTTTTTTTTTATGTTAAGATGATTTTGTTGAATTTCAATAGCATTTGTTAATATCAAGCATTTTTTTTCGCATTGTTGAGGTTTTCTATAGTGGACCATACTAGTCTGTTCATATAGGATTTAGTTATTTGTCCAACCGAATTAACTATTTACATGAAATAATGCAATTAACAATTTATCTAACCATAATTTAACCACTATCCCATGTCACATCACTTAGGGGTGGGAATACTTTACGAGTAAGCTAAAATCCCCCTTTCATAATTAATGGTAGAAATTTTGTGTTGGTATTTTACAAACTTAGAGACACGTGGTCTAAAATAGCATGAGTAATTTACCAAAAAAAAAAAAAAAAACATGACTAGATTACTTTTTTTTTTCTTTTTCTTGAAAGATTGGATTCACATAATTTTAGTATTGAAAAGATAAATGACATCAATCTAGTTTTCTAAAAACAATTGACTTCAATATAATCCCTCAATAATTAAAGAATAACATCAATTCAACCATTTAATTTTAAAAAGTTGACATCAATTTAATTTCTCTATAATAAGAAAAATTATCAATTTAGTATCTCACTTGTAATTTGGGCATAAATTATGTTATTAGTCTCACTTTATATGATTGAAGGACTAAATTGATGTATCATGTTTTTTGAGAACCAAATTGATGTGTTATGAACTAGTCCATGGTCCCACATAGTTGCATACTTCATTTATTAATGTAAGATAAAGTAGTAACTCTAACCTTTTACACGCATTAAATGCACCCCAACACTTAAAATTAGACCTATCAAAATGGGTCACGGCCCGTGAGCCAGCCCTTCAATCCCATTTTTTTCAGCCCACATTTAATAGGGTTATTTTTTACCCTAACCCCACTAACCCTCATCTCTTTTAGGTTAACCCAACATCCCTACAGGCCAGCCCAATGCTTTTTTTCTAAACCCTAAATCCTAATTTCTCTAGTTTTCTGCTTCAGAGCGTTCCAATTTTTTTTTTCTTCTTCAGTGTGTCTGTGGCAACCACACACATTCATAATTCTCTAGTCAGGTATCTTCTCTCTCTCTTCTCAATGCTTTCAATTCCATCGTTTTTATTTTTGATTCGATGAGCGAAAGCGATGCATTTGGCTCATCGAATCAAAACTAAAAATGATGGAATTCAGAGAAGGAAATTACGGTGCAGGGAATCAAAAATTGAAAGCATTGAGAAAAGAGAGAGAAGACACCTTACTAGAGAATTATGAATGTGTGTGGTCACGCTGAAGAAGAAAAAAAAATTGGAACGCTCTGAAGCAGAAAACTAGAAAAATTAGGATTTAGGGTTTAGAAAAAAAAGCATTGGGCTGGCCCGTAGGGATGTTGGGTTAACCCAAAAGAGATGAGAGTTAGTGGGGCTAGGGTAAAAAATAACCCTATTAAATGTGAGCTGAAAAAAATGGAGCTAAAAACGGGGTTAAAGGGCTGGCCCGCGGGCCCTGACCCGTTTTGACAGGTATACACACACATGCAAAGAGTTGAGACTTCAATATTTGAAACACTCACTCCAATTTGCAACACATTATTCTAAAAATTTCCTAGCCATGCATTCACTCAAGCTATGTGAAGACAGTAAAGATCTTTGTAGAAACATTTATTTAGGTTTGATACTCAGTAATTGTCAGCGTGACATTAAATAAAAGCAAAGTTTTTATTTCAAACTGATGCAAACATATTCAAACCGAACTGGTTAGAGTTGAAGTTTCCATACTAAAATTGATAAACAATTTAGCTCAGGCTATCTTTTCATGGAAAATTGACAAGATTATTGATGAGCTACTTCCCTAGACCTACAAATAAGAAAATTAGCCTCTCATGGTTGAAGAACAATCATTGAAATTCAACAAATCAAAAGATAACTTGACAAATTCAATTGTAAGGAAAGAAGAAATTAGATGAAAACAAAACTAGTAAAAATAAATAAAAAACCTCATAATTCAAACATAAATGTGTCAAATGCAAGCCCACAAAATCTAAATCATAAAGAATCGAGGAAAAGATATGAATCCTCTCATATCACATTACCCTACGTGATATCATTTCAATTATCTATGAATAAATCAATAACAATATATTTATATGACAATATGTAAGATCTCACTCACCTATAGTTTTTAATAACAAATTGGGCAACATCATGTTAAGGCCACATAGAATCTTGATTAATTTTAATGATAAATTGATAATTAGCGACCAATATACACAAAGCAAAAATATAATTTTAAATGTAAATGTATTTTGATTCTATCATGTAACACGACAAGAAAAAATATTCCCACTGATCCATTGATAAATGTGCTAGTATTTCTTTTTCTTTTTATTTTTTTTTACAATAGGGCCTAGGAAATTTTTTTCGTAACAGGACAAATGTATTTCCCATTTACTATTTAGTGGTTTATATTTGCCATGTTACATGACAAGTAAATAATTGTTATGTTAAAAAAAAGACAAATTATATAATATTAAAAAAGTGAAAGGACACATTATTCAATAAATTTATCTTTTCTTTTTCTTAACATAACTATTCATTTATCATGTAAAATGACAAATGCATTTCTGTAAAGAACCTTGGGATACACCACTCCAAAAGCTAGCTCCAGGAGTGGGAATGCCCAAGGCCTTATAAACTCCACATTAGTTGCACATACAACCAATGTGAGACTATATATCTCAACACGCCCCCTCACACGAGAGCCCATTGGGCTTGAAGAGTGGATAATGCAACAGACCAGCCTACCTGTGCTAAGAAATTCCACAAGAGAAAATGGGGGACGGCGAGGCTCTGATACCATGTAAAGAACCTTGGGATACACCACCCCAAAAGCTAGCTCCAGGGGTGGGAGTGCCCAAGGTCTTATACACTCCACATTAGTTGCACATACAACCAATGTGGGACTATATATCTCAACAATTTCCCTTATATGAATCTTTAATATATTTTTTTCCATTTTTTATATGGTTGTGTTTTAAGTAAGCATAAAAAGTTAAAAACCATTTAGGTATGATAATCGAACCAAGCATTATTTTAAAATGCATCAATCCATAAAACAGTACCCGCTCTAAAATCACAATGGTTAAATGATACAAGTAGAATGACATTTGGCTATGCAGCTATTTCATGCGGATCATTATCATCAGTAGTGAGTTTTAAATGGTAAAAGCAAGTTTTTGTATTTTCAAATGAATGACATTTAACAATAACAGCTATCAAACTCAAAAGGCTTTTCTGAATGAGGTCAATTTTAGAAAAGTTGATTAACTTAAGAGCTTTTTTATGTGCACATTGATTGTACAAAAGCCCCATTATCATGTAGCCACCAACATCACAAGGCTAATGAGTTGAAGAATTCTAGTACAATGTGTGGCAACTTATGCTGTACATTTTTGTTTCTAAAGTATTGCAGCAAAGAAAAGCAAAAGGCACATTCATGAAAGTGATTGTACATACACTTAGCTTTGTTCTTTCACATAGAATGCCTAAAACCTCTTCTGAACTTCCTCCTGAAAGGCTTACATGCCTCAATACTAAGGTCAACAGCTGCTGCAAGTGCCATGAAGATGGCGGCATCCTCCACGCATGTCACGTGTCGCATCGCCAGTTGTACTAATGGCTTGCCGCGCTTCCCTTCACCTTGAACTCTACAACTCATTACAAAACCTCCAACCATTGGACTCAGTGAACCAAAGTCTCCACTACTTTGTGGACTAGGTATAGGACTTGCTACACCAGTTGTTGTTCTCATATGTTTTTCAGTGTCTATGAAAAACTCACCACCCTTTTCTGCATTTATGTATATTTCAGACATGAGAACTTCACCTCCTTCCTGAGCCTCAGAAGGGAGGAGGAATCTGCAACAAATGGTGTCTCTAATGCCACGCTCGCGCCATGCTTCAAGCTTTCCCCATGGCTGCCAGCTCTCGGCTCTGCAAGCATCGGGACGAACGATTAACCAAGCTCCCGGGTTGGACCTGGCAACCCAATCACAACCTGAAGATGGAACAAAGGGAGTTGTTATGAAGGCTGCAGCTACAGCTGAGCCAGATAGGTCATGTATCTTCACCTTCCACCCCTTTCTCTCTCTCCTCTCAGTTTCTAAGTCAGAAATGTCAGTAGCACCTGACCAGTATGTGCTCAATGAGTCAACCTGGGAAACCCTGTCATTCCATAACTATCAAAAGTTTTATTAGCAACAAATTTTAGACAAAGTTGCACATTTTTATAGATATCATTATCATGCCAAACTGAGAAAGAAACAATGAAGAAAACAGTTTTTAAGCTTCCATTGGAGAAGGATACTCATTAACTACATCAGCCTACATTGACATTCTGGTATCCATGTTATGTGTGTTTTGTCCATGCTTCAGAATGCAAAGTAAAATATAGAACATTGTAAAATTTCATCATCACATAGTCAAGCACTGCAGAAAAGGTTTTCTTCTTATCAAAACGGAGGAAAACTTAGCTTCATACTAGAAAACTGACATCTATTTTTACTTTATAATGTACTGTCATGAGGCTACTGAATGAGATATTGTTTAGTAGCAAAATAAGGGAAACAGTGGAGTGTATCAAGAAACAGCATCAAGCTATCATTTGGATGGGAGTTTGAGTTTGTTTTAAGTATATATTTGGAAAAAGTGAATTCATGGGGTATTTACAAATTCTACAAGAATGCTGCAAACTTTTAAGTTTATTAAAAACTCTTGAAATGTTGTCATGAAGTAACGTTCTCTGTTACAAACAATTACAGAAATGAACAACTGCTGGTATAAGTGTACATGGAAAGAAGTAATTTTATTTTTTTATGAGACAAAAGTAAATTATTTCTTATAAAAAAAATTAATATCTAATAAATGAAGTGGCGATTTTATAGTAGAATTCTGTTAATTAATAAATGAACCAATTAGCAAAACCTTTAAAATAAAGCAAACTTAGTTTCAGACAAATATACCTCAAGCAACAGGGACTTGGAGGATTATGGTTCTCTGAAAACATGACATTGATTTTAATTTTATTACCTGAATGCAAGTTATTTGAGAACAATTAAGTCATGACTTCAAAAGAATTCTAGAAAGAGTTAACAAAAAAAAAAAAACCACTCCACTCCCAGTTAAATCCCATCTAGCGAGGGTAGGGGTAAGAGAAATCTTGTACGCAGTCTTACCCTTGCATATTTGCAAAGAGATTATTTTCCTGATTTGAACATGTGACTTTTTAGTCACAGATGAACAATTTTAGCACTGCTCCAGGCTCGCCTTCTTTTTGAAATAGATTGTATCTTTCAGTGAAAAAATTCAACATAATTGAAAATAAAATAGATTGCAAATTTCATATCACCTGTCCTTACTAAACTTGCAACTGAAGATTGGCTGCTTAATGGATCCTTGCAGCTGAACTATCTGAGGACACAATGTTGTTATATCTTCAAACTGGAATACATATCTAGGGTCAGGATCTAGTTTCACTTTTAAATGTAGCTCTGCACTTGGCTTACCATTCTCGTGTTTGTTCTTGCCAATACCTATCCAACCATTAAAAAGAATCAATGGCTTTCCTTCACCCCACTCAGGACCAACTTGCATTTTAAAAATCCCAATTTGCTGCCTTTTGATGCCAACTCCACAATGGGAGCCTTTTCTTCCTGAAAATACAGCAATCTCCAAACAAGCATGAGGATTATAGAAACAACCAGGAGCTAGCAATGCTTTTAAATCAGATTCCTCAAGGTAAAAGCTTGAAGCAATGTTCTGAGTATCAGATATGACATCTGCAGAGGTTATCAAGGGGACTGATGACGTTTGAACAGGAAAACCTCGAAGCCGTATCTCACAAACACAAGGTGAAGTGAGTCTCTGAATTCCAGGTTTTCCGGTGCTCAGATCGATTCCTGTACATCTCAACCTCAGAGAGCCTATTGACAACCTAATGAAGGCCTGAGGATCCATACTTGTCACAATTGTTCCCCCATTGGATCTAAAGCAGAAAACTCAGATGCTCTGAAAAATAAGACAGAAATGATAATCAATTCAGGAATAAAGGGAAGATAAAGCATGCACTTGTTTGATTAGTATTAAAAAACAAATAACAGCTTTCTTAAGTTATATCTGTCCTTATAACATACCACTCCTGAGCAGACAAACATAAACACAACATTTTCAAGAAACTAAGAAACATTTATATTTGAAAATAATAAAATAAGGAAAAAGTACACACTGCCAACTAGCTTAGACTCTTGTTTAGTTCATGTAAACATAAAAATTAGAAAGCAGTTGTGACTTTAGAGTACTTTTAACACAATGAAGCATATATGATGGATATGTGAAGACAAATAAAAGAGAACTATTTTTATATAACACAGATTGACCAGTCCACTGAAAGAGTGAACAACTTTATGTTGCAGATATTGGAAACAAACCCATCAACATCAACATCACCAACACCTTTATCCCAAACTAGTTGGAGTCGGTGACAGATGAACCCAAATAAAAAACACAACTATTGGAAATAAACCGTAAAGAACCAATTCAACCCAAAAGCTTAAGCTGTTGGGTGAGGCTATATTAATGGTTTTATATATCTCAACACGCCCCCTCACACGAGAGCCCACTGGGCTTGAAGGGTGGACAATGCACAGGCCCACCTACCTGTGCGAACAAAGAAATTCCACTTGAAAGAAAGTAGGGGGCGGCAAGGATCGAACCCGGGACACGAGGTTTTGATACCATGTAAAGAACCAATTCAACCCAAAAACTTAAGCTGTTGGGTGAGGCTATATTAATGGTTTTATATATCTCAACACGAACCAACTAGAGGAAAAAATTATTTCGGTCAAATTAAAAAAAATATACTAGAAAATCATTATGTTTCAGAATGAATGAATATACTATGAAAAGCTTTTGTACAAGAAGTATAGTCAGTGTTCTCCAATCTCCGGCGGAAGTGACTATATCTATATGTTTATGATATTGAATAGAAAATACGTAAATCATTACTCACTTGTAACAAATAACCATCAACTTTGTTATCCTTAGTCAGAAGGAGACACACTCTAATTAGTTCTAGAGATTCCATTTCATAATAGTTTAGGTTTGCTCATAGCACCTACATAATAACAAAATCATTTTTAAGCTCTTTATCTTCTTCACAGTTTGCATTCAAAGAAAACTCTACAAGAAAACAAGAACCTTTTTAAGTGAATTACTTCCTGCAGTCATAAAGATGGAGTTGATTATAAGAAATGCATAGAAGTTTTCAAAAGACGCATTCAATAAATGCTAAATGTAAACTGCAACATAGGAATCCAATAGTTAAATTGTCACAACAAATGCCTTCTCCAGTAACAATAACAGTGTAGCAACTCATAAAAGAATGGATTCAATCATACATGCCTTACATGTTTATCAGAAGAATAGAGAACAAAACCCAAAGATAAAGATAAAAAAAAAAAAAAAAAAAAAAAAAGAGTATAAATATTGGTTGATGTGAAAAATGAACTACTTAGTACTGCTCAAAAATCTCTTCACTATATTACAGACAAACTATACAACAGAATTGCAAAAGCATGTTTTATCTATCTCTAAGAAAAATATCCCTGGGGATAAGCCAACAAAATAAAAAAACATGGAAATGAGAATGTAATTCTTTTCCATGCAAATGCCTACAGAAACTTTGCTTCAACTTAACCCATTTTTCAGTTTTAGTATAAACTGTATTTGTATTTAGCATTGCTTGGCCTGAAATATTCTACAACAGATGAAGATGTCCACGTTTACATTTTAGGTTTTTCCCATTTTTTCGAACAAAGAAGCAAAATAAACCAAATGAGTACAACTTATTTCTTTTAAGATAATAAAAACTAACTCTATTAAATGCTTATGTTTTTAGCTAGCACATGAATGGCTTCATATCTCCAAGCCTTCAGGTTTGAGGCTTGGAAAGCTCACTTTACCTTGTTTTGAAATTTAATTTGATTACAGAAAATGAAGATAACAAGAATCAAATTCTTGACCACTTGGTAATGAAGGTTGTGATTACATGTCTACAAAACAACTCTCCTAATAGTGTTGCTTGATATTTTAGTATATGCAATACAAAGGTTAATGAAGGCTGAAGGCTGTATACCATTCACAAAATATAAAAAAGGCCGACCCAATTCAAATATCCACTTCGTGAGTGTCTGGGGAAGGGAATACTCTAGGCAGTTTTTCCCCTGCTTTTTGCAGAGAGACTGATTCGAACCCACGACCTGACACACCACGGCAAGCAAGCTTACAGCTGAGCCAAGCCGGCCCTTCTCACAAAATATAAAAAGTGGATAAAATTAAAAGGAAAAGATAAAATTTGCACTAAAGGCTTTGAATTGAAGATCACTGGCGGCAATTGTTTAATTTTCTGAGTAGCTCATTAAATATCAGAGAATTTTAAGAGAGAAAATTTCCAGAATTTATCATTTGTAAAAGTGTGTTTTTGCTTCATGCCAAACGTGATCATGGAATATATTAATTCAAATTTTTTATTCAAATGGCAGTTGAAGTGATTATATTGAAAGGACCTATTTGAACAAGCTTGGTACTCATCAAGTTTGCTTTTTGATTCTTGAAAAAACCAATCACATGTTTATATGTAAATATTTTTCAGTTGAAGAACAAAATAACAAAGTCAACTAAACCATTTAGTTAGCTCATATTTGAAATAAGTTTTAGAGATCTTTTACTTTAGACTAACCAAGTCCCAATCTAACTACGAATGATATTAAGATAATCATGACATTCATCTCTCTCTTCAAAAAAATATAACTTGCATTTTCAGGGACCAATTGCACTTTCCAATGAGGAGATTGCTTACAAGTGCACCTATATATTAAGTGGAAAGCAATTAGTATAACCAACCTCAACAAATTCAAATACCATAAATCAATTTAAGCAAATCAAATAGCACAAATTCAAGAACTTGATAAATTTATGGAATGAAGTTAAACTTTTGCAGAAGCAGTCAATTTGGATGATCAGAGAGGCCAATCCCACCTTGGATTGGGGTAGCTCATAATTGCTTTAGACAAAAGCAGCTAGTAGAACACAAGAACAACCATGGTGAAACATAATAACAAAACAAAAGTCAAAGTCAAACACAGATAAAAATGTAGCAACAAAATGCAAACCAAACTAAACTAGTTGGCATATAATGCACCAAACTCCCTCAACCTTTCACACAAAGGGCTCAAAAGCTAAATATATTGCCTCAACTTCACACATAAATTAAAAGGGAAAAAAAATTAAAAAAGGGGAAAAAAATGGGGAAAAAATAAAAATAAAAGAAACCCAGAAAAGAATGGGTTTTTAAGATGACACTGACAAAACCCAACAAAAAAATCTCACCTTTTGCACTCTCCAAATTGGAAAACTTGAAATGGGTGATTGAAGAAGAAGGGGGTTTTGATTAATTGTTGAACAAAGAAATGAAGAAAAGAGGGAACAGCAAAAAGGACCCAATATGCAAGTTGTGGATTGTGCACGGATCACGAGAACAATTACCCAAAAATCACTGAAATGTTTGCGCAATCTCTCTTTTTCTTACTTTCTTTGGACAATGAAATTTAAAGGGTATTACTCTTGTCTTTTTCCTTGCTGTGTTTCAGAGATTTAGAGAGAGAGAGAATGTGTTTTTCTAACATAATAAAATTAATTAATTAATTATACACTCGAAATAGACGGAGAAAATAAAGGAATCATATTTGCTTTTATATTATATCTATATTCATAAGTGATCATGGTTTATGACATTTTGACAAAGAATTTAATAATGATCCAATAGTTTCCTGGTTTATTTTTTCTACGGTCAATGTAAATAATTTATCTATATTAAATTCAAAATAACATCATTTAAAGATATAAATTAAGATATTTTTATAATTATTAATTTCAGGGTTATAATAATCCTCTTCATTATAATTTTTTAATTTTTCAATTCAAAATAACGCCTACTTTTATTCCTACATTTTATTTTCTGGTTTAAAGGGCAAAAATGTGATTTTTTTTAATTTGTTATAAAAAATTCGTTAAGTAATTTTTGTTGTGAATATATTTATTAAGTGACATAACAAATATACATTGACAATGAATTAAAATTAATTTTTAAAAATATTTTTATTGTAAATAAAGGGTTTTATTACTCTCATTTAACATAAGATAATTATCTTATGTTGTAGAGAGAAAATAAATAGGTCCCACCATTACAAGAAAAAAAGAGAAAAAAAGGTGGGATACGGAAAGCGAAGTGACAGATCTTATGTAAAAGAAGAGTAATATTTCTCATAAATGGATTATCAAATATTTACTATCGTTAATTTTCCCACAATTGTTCTACTATTATTTTTATGAGAGTTTATTTTTTTGCTAAAGTTATTTTTGATAACTTTATCTAATATTCATCCAGACGACGTCGTTTTGGGGCGGAAATCATGGTATTTTTGTAATTTTAATTTATTTCAGTGTTATAATAATCTTTATCATTCTAATTTTTTAATTTTTCAATACCAAAAAATGACGTCATTTCTATGAACATTAGACAAAGTTATCTAAAATAATATTAGATATTTTTTGTCCCTTTTTATAAACATGTTTTACTATTATTATATGAGGAAAGTTATAGTTACAACCTTTTTTTTTTTTATAAACTCTTACAACCATATCTTATCACCATTGATTTCCGTTAATCAATAGTTATCATTTTCTCAAATTAAACTCATTATTAATTATTAATTCATAATAATGATATCAGTTGATCGACGGAAATCAACGGTGATAAGATATGGTTGTAAGAGTTTGTAAAAAAAAAAAAAGTTGTAACTATAACCTTCCTGTTATTATATATGATTAATAACTGATAAATATTTTATAAATTTTCAAACTATCATTTTTTTATATATTTAATAATGGAAAAAATATTTATCCTTTTAAATGACACAACTTATATTTTTTTCTCTAACAAAGAGGTGGGACTCACTACTTTATTTTTTTGTCAACTCTCTCCTCCTTTATCTATCTTTTTTTTTCTTAAAATGACACAACTTTACATTCTTTAAAATGACATATACTTTAGCCTTTATTAATTCTTCAATTAACGACGGTTTGAGTACTTTAAACTTATTACATGAGACAATTCTCTTAATATGATTTCCTTTTTTCCCAATAGTCGAACGGGACCTTTGATTATATACGGTGATCAATCGAACCCAGTTTTATAATTAATTTAAAGTGGGATTAATTTTTTTAACAAAGGGATTGCTCATTTAAAATGAAATCTCTTATACCTAAACTTTTATTTGTCGGTAAATATTTATTGAATTTTAGTCCGTCTTAATCAATTTTAGATATTTATTTAATAACTCAAAAAAAAAAAACCATAACAGCTCACTTAAAAAAATTATAAAAAGAAAGAAAAACAATGAAAACCAGCATGAAGTATGAACACAAAGGCTAGAAACATGGAATTTGGGCGAGTCTGACTTTATGGTACAAGGAATCATAAGTATAAAACATTATCTTAATTCAACATAGGTAATTGAAAATAATTAGTTGGAATTAAAAAAAGAAGAAGAAGAAGAGAGAGATTGAGAATTGGAAGTCAAAAATGAAATAAAATAAAATAAACAAAGCAGAGAGTGAGTACGGTCGTGAATACAGCTGTAACCAAAAGAGAGTGTAAGAAATGAAGTTAGGAATCCCTATCAGATACATGTGCCTGACTTCATCCTATGGTCATCATTTTCTCTTTTCTTTTTCTTTTTTTTAGTCCACTCACGCAAAGTTTTTTAATTAAAATATAAACCTTTGCAATGTTATTAACTAGTATTTAAATATATATCTAAGATAATATCACTAAGATACTAAGATGAATCTTTTGATTATAACATATATTAATGAAAATGATGTATATTTTGTCTGTATGAGTAGAAAATAATTTGTTTTGCAGTATGTAGATCTTAACACGATGAAAGTAAATTTGTAAAGGGTTTATCATCTATTATTTAACATGATCACAAAAAATTTTCTACACACATAACATTTTGTGGGATTCACAGCAAAAAAAAAACTCTGGCATGCAAAATGAATCTCTATAACATAATACAATTACTTTTCCTACAATATAGCTCTTGTAAAACCCATTTTTAAAATTCAAATGCAATATCTCTTTTTGAGTTTGATTGTATTACAGTTGTTCATATAAATGTACCTGGACAGAATATGAGATTTCCATGATATACACCTATTGGTGGTGCAATAAGTGCCTCCTTTTGTTCAGCGGAATAAAGGAGAGAGTGTACCTACAAGTTAATAAGAGTGGTAAGTGTAATATTTCAAGGTAAGAGAGATCCATTTATTACTTTATGAATGAGGGCGAAGAAGACCATTTATATATGGCATCTCTCCAAGAGTCACCAAGGGGTGTGTAGAGTTTCTCTCTTAGTGAATAGGCCCAATGCATAATGGTACTAAGTTATATAATATATTTAGAAAAGAAGTCCCTCAGCTTGGTGCTTCACTTATTGGTATGTTGAGTTTTATAAGATACGTTGATCAAGTCAAAGAGATCCTCCATGATGGACTCAAGATGCTTTGCTAGGTTATAGGTGTAGTTTGCATCTTGAATGAGGAAGTCTAATGTTCAGAGTCTTTCTTCAAGGTTTAAAGCCGGAGGTGTTAATATCTCGAGATGTCAACTTTAAACTCTAACAATTGACATTAATAATGTGCCTAAGTTAGGACTTTCGCAATGAGCATTCAAATATAACTAATATATTGTGTGGCTGGTGAGGTGATCATGCAAACAATCATTAGGAGAGTAAGTGGTGAGTTTTTTGCCGAGCTAGGTCTTTTTCATTGGCTATAGTTGGGATGCAATAAATGTTGGGCCTTTACAAATTAAAAGCCCAAATGTCCAGCCCAATAAGGAATGCACATCTTGGGTTCTTTTGTGTAGCTGAGCAGCCATTTTTGAGTGTGTGAGGAGAGCATTTTTGAAGAGAAGAAAGAAGGGAGAGACCATCCACCAAATTCGCAGGTGAAGAGTGGGAGGAGCAGGGTCTGAAGATTCTGTGATATCTCATTCGTTTGTGGTCCGATTGAGCTGAAATTTTTTCAGCACCTTCCCAACTCATGTCTCTTCATATCTACCGGTCAGAATCTTGATCGGAGGTCTGCATCAATAGCAGAAAATTGAAAACCGAACTGGTTGTGTGCAGAGTTCTGCAGAAGGCAGCAAGGTTGCGAGGTTCATCTCTCCCAAATGAACCGTTGATCTGAGCTGAAGTTTCGGTACAAGGTTTACAATATACTGTACTAGAGTTTGACCGTTCAGTTTTACGATTGGAGCTGTCAAGAGGGAATTATTCAGCTGCAAACAGAGGCCATCGTTTTTCTGCTCTGTTCTGGGAAGTGAAGTTCAGAGAGAGTTTTCTCTTTGGTCTACCGTTCGATTGTCCTCAAAATTGGTCAGTGTGTTCCTCTCTTGTTGCTCTTTAATCTGACCATTGCGATTTGGGAGTAGACGCTTCTGTTATTTTAGATTAATTTCGGACAAAAGCTTGGTCATATATGTATGTCTCTTGCATCTTTTGGTACAACTAGTTGTGAAGTTGTTTTGATGGTGCTATAGCTGATTGTAATTGCTTTGGAACCATTTGTAATCTCACTTTGTTGATAGTGGAGAATTTGGGTGGACTCCGAAATCGGTCCCGTGGTTTTTTACTCCTCACATTGAGGAGGTTTTCCACGTTAAAATTGACTTGTGTTGCTTGGTGTTTTTGGTTCATGCATAGTTGTCATTAGAACATTTATTTTGCTTGTTGGAAACCATTCTAAACAGGTCCTAGAAGGGGTAATTGGTGTTTATTTCCCAACAATAAATACCCTCAAAAATATGTCATTTGCAAACTTGTAAGCTATGTAGCACCGATACTGAAACAGGGCTCGTGACACGATACGACATGACACTCTGACACTTTAATTCTAAAAAATGTTAGATTTTGACATGTTAGGACACGTTTTGATATTAAATAATATTTTTAATTTATGTGGTGTATATTATATTTAATATTCAATAATTTAATAAAAAAATGAATCTAAACTTATAATATTCATAAATTTTGCAAAAAAGACATAAGTTATCCCAAATATTTATATTAAACTCAATAAAATAGTAATCGTAATCCAACGAATCTAATAGTTGGAACTAAAAACTAGGCGCAATGTAACATTTAAACCTTTTTTGAATTTCTATAATGTGTATTGGAGTGTCGGGGAGTGTCGGAGTGTCCGAGAGTGTCGAAAAGTGTCGGACACGACATGTCAGGGTTTTGAAGTGTCGGTGCTTCATAGCAGCTTGGTGCTTCACTTGTTGGAATGTTGAGTTTATAAGATAAGTTGATCAGGTCAAAGAGATCCTCCATGATGGACTCAGGATGCTTTGCTAAGTTATGGGCTATGTTGCACCGACACTGACCCGAGACACGACACGCCGACACATTAATTCTAAAAAATGTCATTTTTCGACACGTTTTGATATTAAATAAAATCTTTAATATATATAATATAATTTATATTTAATACATATAAGAGTCCATAATAAGTCATATAACTAATCAAATATTTAATTTCATAACATAAATATAAATAAAAATAATTTTTCGTACTTTGTTAATTTTTCATGTCAAATTTCATAACAGAAAAAATTTAATTTATAAATTATTATTTTTATATTTAGTTAATGAAATTAAATTAAAAAAATGTTTCAGAGCATGTCCGAGCGTTGACTGTGTGTCGGAAAAACGTGTCAGAGAGTTGACCGTGTGTCCCCAAATGTTGACTGCGTGTCGGACGCGTGTCAGACACGTGTCCGACACGCAAATTTTTCAAAACTTGTCGTGTCCGTGCTTGTTTGGTTATAGGTATAGTTTGCATCTTGAATAAGGAAATCCAATGTTCAGAGTCTCTCTTCAAGGTTTAAAGGTGGAGGAGGTGTTTAAAACCTCGAGATGTCAACTTTAAACTCTAACAATTAACATTAATAATGTGCCTAACTAAGCTAGGACTTTCGCAATGAGCATTCAAATATAACTAATATAACGTGTGGCTGGTGAGGTGATCATGCAAATAATCATTAAGAGAGTAAATAGAGAGTGTTTTGTCGAGCTAGGTCTTTTACATTAGCTATAGTTGGGGTTGCAATAAACACCCTGAAAAATATGTCGTTTGCAAAATTGTAAGAAGATGCCATCCGTTAATTTTTAATGTGTTTATAAAACAACCATAATCAAAAAGAGAAGATAAATGGGTAATTTAAGAATGAACCATAAATGTGCTATTAAATAACTACCCTTGTTAGTTGTAAGATACTTGTACCCTTGTACGTGCCAAATTAGACAAAATATCAGCCCTACTATACTCTCCTCGAGGAATATGAGTAATCATGACTTCATCAAATTCGCATATAATTTTCTTCACTCTACTCAAATATTTCATCACAAAGGCCCTATAGCTTGATATTTCCCATCAATTTGTGTAGAGACAAGTTGGGAACCACTGAAGACCTTAGTTCTCTTGGCTCCATGCTCTTTTGCTTGCATCAATCCGGCTATTAAGGCTTCATATTTTGTTTGATTATTTGAAGTTGGAAAATTCAAGTGTAAAGAGTGTTCTATTGAAACTCCTTCTAGACCTTTTACCGTGATTCCAGCTCTGCTACCTTTATTATTTGATGAACCATCGACATAAACTTTCCATATGTCATCATCATCACTACTTCCTCTACTAGATGGAGTGAACTCCATTATGAAGTCGGCTAGCGCTTGACATTTGATGGCATACCCAGCTTCATAAGTGATATCATATTCAGAGATCTTAATAACCCAGTTAGTCATTCTTCCAGTCAAATTTGGCTTGTGCAACACTTGTCGTATTGGTTGATTAGTTCTGACCTATGAAGCACCGACACTTCAAAATCCCTGACGTGTCGTGTCCGACACTTCCCGACACTCTCGGACACTCCGACACTCCCCGACACCCCAACACGCGTTATAACAATTCAAAAAAAGGTTTAAAGGTTGTGTTGTGTTGAATTTTCAGTTCCAACTATTAGATTGTTTGAATTACGATTACTATTTTATTGAGTTTAATATAAATATTTGTGATATCTTATGTTTCTTTGTAAAATTTATGAATATAATAAGTTTAGATTCGTTTTTTTGTTAAATTATTGAATATTAAATATAATATACACTACATAAATTAAAAATATTATTTAATATCAAAACGTGTCCTAGCGTGTCGAAATCTAACATTTTTTTAGAATTAACGTGTCGGAGTATCGTGTCGTATCGTGTCACGTATCCCGTGTCGGTATCGGTGCTACATAGGTTCTGACAATAACTTGATGCCCTTGAAAGCATGGCCAAAGTCTTCTTGTTGTGGTGAGTAAGGCAAATGCCACTTTCTCTAATTTTTGGTATCTCGATTCAGGACCTTGGAGAGCCTTGTTAACAAAATATATTGGGTCTTGTCCTTTATTTGTTTCTCTCATTAGCATAAAACTTATTGTTTCTTCTCCAACAACCAAATATAAAATCAAGACTTCTCCTGGTTCTGGTTTTGATAGAACTGGTGGCGCTGCCAAACACTTTTAATTTTTTCAAATGTGAAGTTTTCAGCCGACTTTGGTAAGAATATAGTCAAGGCATCCAATCTTTCTGTTAATTGCTGAACTTCTTTCTTATTTCTAGGGGGTTTCATGTCCAATACAATTTTTCCCTTTTCCAAATTTGCTTTAATCCCCCTGTGGGTTAATATAAAACCCAAGAACTTTACAATCGGGGCTCCAAATGCATATTTAACCGGGTTTAATCGAATGTGATGAGCTCTTAATTTCTCAAAAGTATGGTTGAAATCTTAAACATGACTTACAGGATCTGTTAACTTGACGATCATGTCATCTATATAAACTTCTACATTCTTGCCGAGTTGATACTCAAATACTCGATTCATCATCCTCTGATATATAGCCCCCGGATTTTCAATCTAAAAAACATTACATTATAACAGTAATTGGCCTTTTTCAACAATGAAAGTCATCTTCTCTGGATCTTCTGGATACATTGGTATCTGGTTATAGTCGGAATACGCATCCATGAAGGATAGCAACGGGAACCCGGAAGAGTTATCCACAAGATAATCTATAATAGGCATTAGATATGAATCTTTAGGACACACTTTATTGAGATCAGTGTAATTCGTATAGACCCTCCATTTTCCATTAGACTTTTTTACTATAACCACATTGGCTAGCCACATCGTGTATAGAGTCTCCCTTATGAAACCAGCATCCAGAAGCTCCTTTACATGCTCATCTAAAACTTGTTTTCTTTCAGGTCCCAGTTAGGGGTGTGCAAAATAGTCAAGAAACTGAACCGAACCATGAACCGAACTGGACTACACTTAAAATAACCGATTTTTAAAAACCAGTTCATGAACCGAATCGGTTTTTAAAGAACTAGTTCATGAACCGAGCCGATTTTTAGAACCAGTTTAAGAACCGATCTGAATCGGTTTTGAACCGAACCAAATTGATTTTTATAACTTTTTTTTAATTTTTATTTATTTTTTCTTTTCAAAAAGGGTCGCCCCAACCGGTTCAAAATCGAACCGAACCATTTTCGAACCGAACCGTTTAAACCAATTCCGTTCGATTTTTCATAAAATTCGGTTCGGTTCGATCCATGCACATCCCTAGTCCCAGCTTCCTTTTCTTCTGTGCAACTGGGGTTGATCCGTGATATATTGCCAACTTATGGCAACAAAATTTGGGATCAATACCACGAATCTCGGATGATTTCCATGCAAAAATATCTTTGTTCTTCTTTAAAAATTCAATTAACCCAGTTTTTACATCCGAGTTGATGGTTTTACCAAATTTGGTAAATTGGCAAGGCTCATTGCCTAAGATAAGATATTCTAATTCACCAACTGGTTCAGCTCTTGGAATGATAGCTTCTTCTCTCATATCCAATTCAACTATGTTGACTGGCTTACTTGGACGGTGAGAGATTTTCTGCTTTCCAACTTTATCTCCTGGACGAATCCAGGATAGAGGCAAATGTCCTCCTCATTATCTTTGACAGCTTCAAAGTAGCATTGTCCAAAACATTGCAATCCTTCAAATACCTTTTTATTAGATCATGACTAGCTCATATCATTACAAATAATAGCTTGGATATAGTATTCCACTTCATGAACCATTGTAATATTCATAATGTCTGTTTGTAAGCTCTCTTTTTTAGCTTTTCTTCTTCTTATGAATAGAAGCTAGGCTTTTTGAAAAATCGAAAATCGATCCAATCCATACCAAATAAAGTTGGATTGGATTTTAAAAAAAATATAAACCAAATGGATGATTAAACGATCAAAGCGAAGGGATTGGATCAGATGATCTTTGCTTCAAAATCAATCCAATCCGGACCGCGAGCACGACATGTCATGTCATACATACAGATATCTTACCATGTCTCTTCAAAGGAAAAACTGCGGTATTCCTTTATAGAGAATAGTATATATCTTATTTCTTGAGCAAATGTTTGATATTTATGCCATCTTGCTAAAGTGAGAATAGGAGGTATTGTTCTTCCTTTTCTTATTTTTTGTTTGTTATTCTCTTTTTTGGGCAAAACGTTAGTCGCTTTTAAGAGCGGTGATATGCTCACAGTAGTTTGAGCATAGTACATGACAATGCCTGAACCTAGAGCAACATTAGAGATTAGTCCCGTTAACAAAAGGATATTGAACCTACTTCATTGATATCCCATTGGCACAAAAAAGAAGTAGAATATATGTATATATGTATATGTATATGTATATATATATATATAGGTTTATCATCTATCATTTAACATGACCACAAAAAATTTCCTACACACACAATATTTTGTGGGGCCCGCAGCAAAAAAAAACTCCGACACGCAAAACGAATCTCTATAACATAACACAATCACTTTTCCTACAACATAACTCTTATAAAACCCTATATATATATATATATATATATAAAAGATATAGATACTTCTATTTGAATTTATTAGAAATAATGACTATGGTTTTTTGATGCTAGCAACTAGGGACGAATGTTATTAAAACTGGTCCGACTAGCTAGATCTCTAGCTGGTTTGGTTCGGTCAATTAACTGGCTATGTATGTATCTAGTTAAGAACTAGTGAATTGGTAAAAATCGGGTTCAACCAGTATTAACTTGGTATTAGTTTTTTGGTTGAATTGATTTTTAAAAGTTATAAGAAAATATACCATTACAATTTTATTCTTGGGATTGTGAACTTTGCATCTAAAGGAAGAAGAGTGACATGTTAATTAATAAGGCAAATTAATTTGATTGTCATATAACTTCTATTTAAATTTATTATATATTTTTACAAAAACACCATTTGAGCAGTTCAACGATCCATTAATCCGATACTCTAACCGATTTTGATTTAATAACATTTCTAAGGATTGTGAAGAAATATATATATATATATATATATATATTGGAAATACATCAGAAATTAAAAATATAAAGACAACAAAACACAAAATTAAGCAAGTCCGGGGTTTGCTACCCCCTCTAATCATTTTGGACCAGCATATTGCATCCTAAAGGTGGACTAATTATAAAAATCTGCATATCCCTCGCATGAGAACTTTTCTACTTTGCAAGCCAATCAGTTACTTGATTGCCTTCTCTTAAAACATGTTGAACTCTAACCATCCAAGGCCAACTAAGTAGCTCCTTAATTTTCTTAGCTAAATACAAAGAAATATTTGTATAGTGGGAACAATGAAGATTATTCACTTTAAATTCAATTTATAAAGTGCATCGCAATTAATTAAATTATTAAATAATTTATGAAAAAAAATATTTTTTCAAAAGATGCCCGCTTTACTTTTTTATAAAATTTTTTACTTCGCAAAAGAAAAGTTAATACTACTGATCAGAACCGGTTTTTACAACTGGGTCGATCATGTGATCTTTCTCTACACAAATGGCCTGGAACAGTCTTGGGTCAGAGCATCTTGCAGTTGAGCAGCTTTAACCCATGGGTCTTCAATCGAACAAGATGGGGGTGTACCTGCAAGACACTCCGACGCTCAAGTCATATATGGTTCAAGCAGGTTTAATTATGTAGAAGAAAATGTGTACCTTAGTGTGGATACATATGTATTTATAGTGAAGAGATGAGTAGCTTGGGAGGTGTCTTTCTTCATGGTGAAGGCAAAGGTTCCTCTTTATTGGTTCTTGTGGGTGGCTGAGATAAGATGCAGTTTGCTTGTCTTGGTGCCAAAGTAGTATGACTGTCATATTTAATGTTGAGGAGCTTTGCTGAAATGAGTTTTAAAATTGTGGAGCTTGCTGTCATAAGGCCATTAATATTAAGGAGCTTGCTGGCTGTCATGAGCTTGCTGTTATAGAGGTGAGATTGCAGCCTTCTTTGACTAAGCTTTGCTTCATTGTGAAGACTTTGAGAATGAGCCTCTTTTAATTTAGGCCTTATTTTATTGTAATATTTATTCCAAATCAACTATCAATTACTTAATATAACCTCATCATTATGTTCATTATTAGCTAAAATTTGCAGGCAAATTCTAGTAATAGGAAAACCTGAAGTGTTTTGTAAGCATGAGCATAGAGCATTGTTGCATCACGTGGAATTGTTTGGCTTAACTTTTCAATGACCTAAAAAGTAAGCTTTCTTATAGGGAACAAAAATATTATTATATCTTATATAGTGGAATATTGAAATATCTTGTTTCTTTTCAATTTAGCGTAATCCATGTGGCAGTAGATGAGTTTCAATTCACTCGTTTCGCCACTCAGACACTCACTCGGCTTGTTTAGTATTTAGTAGGGTTTTGAAATTTAAAGGTTATAGTTGTTCGCTCACTTGTTGTTGTATTATCTGCAGGTAATTTCTTCAATATTAAATTAAAATTATTATAATGTGATTTTTTATTTCACTTTTCAATCTTTTATTGCCTCTGCGACTTCTTGTGTTGATGAGTGTTGTTAAATTTCAGGATTTGATTCATAGTAACAATCAGCACAAGTCATATCTCTATCTCAACTATGTTTTTCTCCTTTCTCCGGTCACTATCATCAAAATTCATAGGATATTTGCTCTTAGTAAGAGGAATATTCAAAGGTAAGGAGCACTCTTATATGTAAACTGTTTTTGCTAGCAATCCCTTCAACCTACTTCTTAGAAGAAGACAACATAATCTACCTTGAGTTTCAACAAACATTCCTGAGTTAGCTTGGAGCAAATAAGGACTTTTTGTCTCAACTTACTTACGGAGCAAAACGTGTAGACAGGGGAATCTATCTCAATAGTTTGAAGGGAAAACTTCAAAAAACCCTATAAGTTTCCTCAAAATCACTTAACCCTTTCTTCGAAATTTTTAATCATTTACCCCCTTACTTAAAATTTATGTATCACTTATCCCCCAAATCTGATTTTCCAATCCAAAATTTTGTTAACAGAGTTAAATTTTTTAAAAGGTACCAAAATTACCCTTAATAGAAAAAAGAAAAACATAATCTTCTCACAAGCGCAATTTTAGACAAACTCACGTGAGTAGGACATGAATGTAAATCAACGATTGAATACTCCCTCTATTCTCAACGACACAGAAAATAACGAAATAACATCTTCTGCATGTTTGCTTGGTAATATCATATGATTAAGGAAAAAACAAGGTATATATGAGGCACTGAACATAAAGCTTTTCAATTGCTGTGCAAGCAAAATAAAGTGTGGAACTGAATAAGTTTATAAATTCATATTTGTTGGTCATATAATAGTAGAAAAACTTATAACAAAAAAGGGAAGATCTACATCTGCTGAGACGATGACTCTTTAATCATTTTATTTGAACAACGACACCAACAATTGTGAGTACGGTGTTTAATAACAATGGGATTTACAGGAAACAATTTTAATAATTATTAATTCTAACAAGGCTACCTTAAAAAAACATTCTGTGAGTTCGTCTAAAATTGCTTTTGTGAGAAAATTATGTTTTTCTTTTTTCTATTAAGTGTAATTTTGGTATTTTTAAAAAAATTTAACTCCGTTAACAAAATTTTGGATGGAAAATCAAATTAGGGGGTAAATGATAAAGAAATTTTAAGTAGAGGGGTAAATGATTAAAAAATTCATGGAGGGGGTAAGTGATTTTGAGAAAACTTGTAGGTTTTTTTTTTTGAAGTTTTCCCTAGTTTGAAAGGTTGCTCGGAGCATATTTTATTTCTAAAAACGGATAAAGTTGTATGAATTACCAAAGGGTGAAAATACCAACCCAAAGCCTATGCTTTTTTATTCTTGAATCAATGTTATTTTTATCTATGCTTTGTTACTTGTTGAAAATTATAAAAAATCCCCAAGCATATTTCTCTTTGTTCTTTGTTTTTGTTAACATTCTTATATTAATGATTTACAATTGTTGCTCCCACCTTTCTCCCGTTCTCTATCTGTTGCTCCAAATTCCTACATTTTTCAATTTCTTTCAAGTCAAGTTCAATTATATTTAAGGGATAACCCAGTACCTAGTCACTTCAGAATTTTTGACTCTGTTCAATTAGTTGATAATAAATGCTTTTTTGTAAACCTTGAGCTTAGAATATCTGGTTCCTTTGGAGAAGTTTTCTTTATTCTCTATTGCTCTCAGTTAGTTATTTTTCTTATTTACAATTCTTTTGACATCATTTTTACACGTGTTTCCTGAGAATGATAATTTGGGGCTCATGTGAAATCTTGTATTACTTGATGTGTACGCTTGCACAACTTGGGTAGATTTGCTTTCTAATTTATTACTTGTTCCTCACAACAATATTTGCTTCATCGTATTTTGCTCCAACATATCCTTGAGCACATCTCGGCCCAACAAGTGATTGGAGCCGTTGCCGGGGTTCATTTGGAAAAAGTGGCATTTTAAAGGAAGTGTTTTTCTTTATTTTCTTTTTTAAAGCTTTCATTTTTACCTTATTCTTGTTTATGTTTGTTGTTTTGTTCTATTGCTCACTATCCATTATCATTGTATGAACACTGAAGCTGATAATCTTAAACTTGAACTAATACTGTTTGACCCGAAGCGGAAAGGACATTTAGGAATAGGATAAGAGTTCAAGGATTTAGATGGAACAAAATGGATGAAGTCTTGAATAATGGTGATAATGAGAACAATGGAAATAATAATAATAATGGAGGAGGACCAAATGAATTTAGAAGACCATCTTTGAATGATATGGAGCACCTTTTAGACATAGTCCTAATAGAGGATTCATTCCACCTCTATTGAATGTACCTAATTTTGAAATCAAAGCTGAGATGTTTCAAATGATCATGAATGCTGAACAATTTCATGGATTGCCCTTAGAAGACCCTCATGACCATTTGGAGAATTTCATCAACATTGTTGATAACTTTAGAGTTCAAGGAATTACTGAAGAAAATATGCATATGAGATTATTTCTTTTTTCCTTGGTAGGTAAAGCTAAAGAATGGTTGATGACATTGCCCTTAAGTTCACTCACAAGTTGGGAGAAACTCGGAGCATTTCGTTACACATTTCTTTCCTTATGCAAGGCAAGCCCAAGTGAGATCAGACATTGCATCCTTCAAGATGTATGATGGTGAAAACTTGTATAAAGCTTGGAACGACAAAAAGACCTATTGCGAAGATGTCCCAGCCATGGAGTATTCGATTAAGGGATCATTCACATTTTCTGTCATGGATTAACCTCAAAACTCAAAGTAACTGTTGATGCAGTTGCTGTGAAGATTTTCTTGATTGTACCTATGACGAAACTATTCGTTTGCTAGAGAAATTGGCCAAGAAACATATGCAGTGCCATTTGGAGCGATAAAGTGCTCCCAAGAAGCATAAAATGTTGGACTTAGATGCATCCACTACTTTGGCAGAGCATATGGAATGGAAGCATTTACCAATACCATAACAAATTGGGAGCCAAGTAAACAATCTAAACAATTATCTCCACCAAATCAACTTTACTTTACTTAATCTTTACAATTTTGTTCTGTTTGTAATGGACCCCATGAGTCTGGTTGTTGTAATGTTGATCTTGCTCCTTTTTTCTATTTAAGTAATTATAATAACAACAACTGAAGCAATAATCCCAATAAAAAATACAACAAACAGGGAAGGAGTAGCCAAAACAATGTCAGGAGCAAGTTTGGAAACTATCAAAATAAACCCCTTATCCACAATAATAAAACAAGAATCTAAACAATAGGGACATCAGATTCCAATCTTTGGAGAATCTTTTGAAGGAGTACATGAACCAGAACAATGCAGTCGTCGGAAATATGTTGAACCATAGGTCTTAAAGACCATGATATTGAAGTTTTGATAATAACAAAACATCTACAAAGGACCAACATAGCTCAATATGGAAGCTCTCAATGGAAGGCTTGACAACAAGTCTCAAATGGTACTAGAAGACCAAAGCAAAGTACAAAGTTGAAAAGGATATTCAAATTGGTAAAATCAAAGTTAAAGTCAAAATTTTCAAGCTAAAACAAGTACTAAAAGACTTAGAGATTGAAGACAAAGTGAAGACAAATAAGACTCAGTCATTACTGTTTGCAATAGTTATTTTAGTGTCATAGAACTTGTAGGAATGAGTTTATTGAGCTTTAACTTGAGGATTGTATTAAGAGGTCATAAACTCGTGCATTAGTAACATATACACTTTGATCATGCATACAAGATCACACACACATCATGAGTTGTTATATAAGTGTGAGACATGATCATACATATGTTAGAAGTCATTATGAATCACTTAGAAGTCATTATAAATTACTTACCAAAAAAAGAAGTCATTATAAATCATTTGGAAGCATTTAGATTCGAAAAACCAGCAAGAAAACTGACTTCTAATATAAAGTAATCGAATACTTTTGTAAAGTAATCGATTACATGGGTTCTTTGAAGAAGTAATCGAATACTTTATGTCTTTGAAGAAATAGTCAATACTTCCCTAAAAGTAATCGATTACTCCCTGTTTTAAGTGACTTAAAGCTTAAGTAATTCAAATTCTTAGATATCTAACAACTGTTAACTCAATTGGGCACTTATAAATACATATCTTTAAGATTCTGAACATAGAATAACTACTGAAAAACATAAGAACACAATGAATTAAGAATTGAACCTCAATTGGCCTACTTTTTCATATTATAGAGGAAAAATTCAATTACTCTCTCGTTTCTCAATCTTTTTTTCGATCTTTTTGATTGTATTGAACATGGAGAGATTGCTCTACATTTGTTTGACAAGAGTGAATTACTGTAATTGATTTTGGTGAATTGGAGAGACCCTATAGGTGACAGGTTGAGTGTGATCAAATGTTTGATCATAGACTTGTAAAGATTACATTATAAAATGATTTTTCTGGCACCAGTTGGAAGCTAGGACATAGTAAACGGATCAACCTCAATCTGGATGAAGCTCTCAAGTGGTTAGAGAGTGAATCAGGATATATCCCGATGTGATTCTTCCTTACCCTTATGTCGTCGTTTAGTTTTTTGGGAATATATTGTGACGCATAAAAATGAGTGACGAAACTTAAGAGAAATAAGAGACATATTTGGTTTTTGGGCTTTATTATTTTGATATTGCATAAAAAAGAAACTATCTCTTACACATATAAATTTAAGGTGAATCTCATTCTATTTCCTTTTTCTCTTTATAATGGATCTCATCTCCATGAATGAGTCTGTTAGAGATAATAATTTTCTCCTACTATATGAGAAAATTATTACTCTTAGGAAGAATTTTTTGAGATTCTCGAAAAAAATGACCGGGGTATTCTATTGAATTTTTTTTTGAATAAAATCTTAATAATATTTTAATCTACCAAATAACTTTTTCTTATCAAAAAGTAACTTTCACATCATATTATAATTTCAGGGCACGAAAAATAACTTTCACATTATATTTCTGAGAGTAAAAATTTATCCGCACCCGTAGTTTTTACATTAAATATATGAATTTTATAAAAGTTATGTTTTAGGAAAAATTATCATGTCATATTGTAGAGATTCATTTTGCATGTTTTTTTTTTTCATAAATTGTGGGTTTCATGAAATATTGTGCGTGTAGAAAATTTTATTATATCATGTTAAAGGACAAAGGAGAACCCCTAAATATATTCTTTGAAAGAAAAAAAATTAAAAAAGAAAAGGAAAGAAACTAACGGCCGAGGCTTATCTGAGCAATTCGACTGTGTCTCTCCTGGTCCCTCTACCTCTCTTCTCTCAGGTAATAGTACTACTACTGCTACACAATTTAGGTTTCTTAATTGTGGATTTAGGGTTTTCGAATACTCGAATTTGTTAATTCTTTTTTGTGTACCATTAACTCTTTCAGTGAGGTATTCTGTTTATTGTCGAATTTGTTGATTTTTAATTGTGGATTCCTGCTCTATTCTGTATTATGATGTTGTTTTCGTAGAGCTCATGTTCTGTTCAATCTTTTTGTTTTTTTCAGATAATTTTTTTAGGGAAAAAATAAAATTTTGATGCTGTTTTCAGGCATTTCAAAGGCACCCAAAATCAAAATCTAAACCAAATCCAAATGAATATCTTAAACCCCAATTTGCCACAACAAGTTTCATTCTCCAAATCTTTGTCAACTTCACAATGGCACTTTCTCCACAACAATAGCAACAATTTAAGCTCCCTCACACGCCCTTCAACCATGACCACTATTATCCGCATGGGTGGAGGGCCAAGAACATACCCAGGTGGTGTGTCCAAGTGGCAGTGGAAGCGTATGCAGGCCAAGAAGGCGAAGCAGCTTCTAAAGGCGCGCTTAATGCGCGAGAGGCATATATACGAGATGCGCAAGAGGGCTGAGCTGAAGGCTGCTGTTTCAGAGCTTGAGAGGCCATGGGAGGTGGTTGAGAAGGCCCCCAACTTGTTCTCTGTGAGTGCTGATGAACAGGTTAAGGTTCTTGCTGATAGGTTCCAAAGGCCTGGTGGGTTTGATCTTTGGAGCGAAAATGATGGGCCGCAGTTGTTTGAAACCCCGGATGAGTTGCCCTCTGCAAGGTTTTTTCCTAAAGGGGTTGTTCATAGTATCAAGCCTTATATGAAGGTTGGTGGTGATGGTGATGAGTTGATGAAGGGCCCTGTTGTGGAGGATGATTGGTCTGGTGATGCAGCTGGAAGAGGGTTTTGTTCTGATTCGGATTCTGGGGTGGATGGAGTGAGCTTTGATAGTAGAAAGGGGAATGGAAGGAAGTTTTTGTCGAAGGGTGTTGGTCGGTCTAATGATGGAGAGCGCTCTTCTTCTTTGAATTATGACGGGAGGAAAGGATTTAATGTTGATGGAAAAATGAGGAAGAATGGTAATGGAAGCAAGTTTTTTTCAAAGGGTGTTGATGGGTCTGATGATGGAGAGCGTTCTTCTTCGTCTTCTTTGGGTTCTGGGAGGAAAGGATTTAATGTTGATGGAAAAATGAGGAAGAATGGTAATGGAAGCAAGTTTTTTACAAAGGGTGTTGATGGGTCTGATGATGGACAGCGTTATTCTTCTTCTTCTTTGGGTTCTGGGAGGAATGGAGTGAGTTTTGATGGCAGATCGAGGAATAAGGGGAATGGAAGAAGGTATTTATCAAATAATGTTGATGCGTCTGATGATAGAAGATTGAGGAGCAAGGGTGATGGAAGAAGAGTTATGCCAAAAGATGTTGATGGGTCTAATGGTTTGTATTCGGGGAGAGTTGGTTCTGGCATGATCCACAGAGGGAGTAATTCCATTGCAGGCAGAAGAAGTGGGAAATATACAAAAGAACTTCAGGCAATGCTTCACGAAGAGTTAGAGAAGCAGATTCTGAAGTTTATGATATGGGTTTGGAAGAAGATGGGAGTTATGGTTTCCTACAGGAAAGTGAGTAATCTAACTCTACACGTTGGTGAAACTGTGAGCTCTTATTCAAGGCATTCTGGATTATTAATGAGTTTTGCTATTGGCAGAAGGTTTGCTTGAGGAAGATGACTGATGCTTTGTCTACAACATTGTATTGCCATTTTGGTAGGCCTTTTCTAGTCAGCTTAATCTCTCAGATCTGCATATGTAGCAAGTCAAAATTGGACTAAGCTTGTCAAATATCATATGATTTTGTGAAAGTATATTCTGTATATATTACATTTGTATCTTGAAAAGAAAACATTGAATTTCATTTTTATTTTTTGTGCTAAGTAAATACTAATTTATATGTGCTTGTTGCTTGCGATTAACAAAAGTCCATAGAAATTTTATTTTTGATGACAAGTAAGAAGCATATCATAAACATGGGATGCACTTCTCTGATGATCTCTGTTATAAATGCCGTGTTTAAAACCATACTGGTTTTAATTTAAAAAAGAAACAAAAAAGGTAACTCAAAATTTGTAAAATAAATTTTGTCCTGGATAGATGAAGAGGTTTGTAGACTGAATGAAGAGGGAGGATATTCTTATTACCAAAATTTTCTACTACCAAAATTTTCTACTACCAACTTAGTACCTATCTAATCATCATTGGATCAAAGAGAGAGAATGCTAAAAAGTTTTTGAAAAAAGAGAAAAGGTTGATCCAATGGTGATTAGATAGGTAATGAGATGGTAGTAGAGGATTTTGGTAGTAAGAATATCCCTCCTCCTGAATGAATACTGAAAGAATGGTAACACATATGATTGTAAAAGGTTGCAAGGAAAAAATAAGTTATAAGTTGTCTCATGTCCAAATAAAATTGTGGATGAACACTTTGAACTTTGAATGTATAGAAGTTACTACATGTACGTCCTATTTCCACACTGGAATCAGAAACTTCTATTTACTGAAAAGTGACAACGTTTTCTGTCAAATTTACTGAACTGTTATCTCAACTTAAGCTATTCATAAAGAAGAAAAAAGTAAGAAAGCAAGCTAAATAATTAAGGATAATGGCTTTCTTATGTGTACATGAGCCACACACATTTGCACAAAAGATAATAATGACGAATGTACAAAAAGTAGTCCTAGCAAACCTCCAACCGAAACTCAGTATATTCCTAATACCAAACATTATTCATCCCAGATTTCAACCTTCATGACCATGCATAATTACATATTTAATATATTGGCCATTGTATCACTTCCATCTTTTCCAACCATGCCCAAACCTGCATGCTTCCAACGCTTG
>JAVKPL010008143.1:0-32751 GCA_032173675.1 Gastrolobium villosum | reverse complement strand
ACATCTGAGGATTGTCTTGCAAGTCCTGAAGGAGAAGCAGTTGTACGCAAAATGGTCGAAGTGCGAGTTTTGGCTTAAAGAGGTCCAGTTTCTGGGCCATGTCATCTCATCAGAAGGTATCGCGGTGGACCCCAGCAAAGTCGAAGCTGTCATGAATTGGGAGCGACCCAAGACTGTCATCGAAGTAAGAAGTTTCTTAGGTCTGGCTGGATACTATCGAAGGTTCATCCAGAATTTCTCTCAGATAGTGCAACCCCTTACTCGTCTCACTCGGAAGGATAAGCCTTTTGAGTGGACTGAAGCCTGTGAAGAATGTTTCTTGGAGCTAAAGAGCAGATTGACGAGTGCTCCCGTACTCACGATTCCGGATCCTACTCGAAAGTTCGAAGTTTATTGCGATGCGTCGCTGAAAGGACTTGGATGCGTGTTGATGCAGGACCGTATGGCAGTAGCTTACGCATCTCGACAACTGAAGCCTCACGAAGAGAATTATCCTACGCACGATTTGGAGTTAGCAGCTATAGTGTTCGCACTAAAAATCTGGAGGCACCACTTGTATGGTTCGCAGTTTGACGTGTTCAGCGATCATAAGAGCTTGAAGTACTTGTTCGACCAGAAGGAGCTGAATATGCGGCAACGACGGTGGATGGAATTTCTAAAGGACTACGATTTTGAACTTAAGTACCACCCAGGAAAGGCAAACGTGGTAGCTGATGCTCTGAGCAGGAAGACACTACACACTGCAACTCTGATGATAGAAGAGCTGAAATTGTTTGAGGCCTTTCGAGACTTGAACTTATCGGTAGACGAGAGAGGAAGTAGCATAAGATTGGGGAATATAAAGGTGGAGAATGAATTGATCAGTAGAATTAAGGAGGCTCAGAAAGATGAAGAGTTAGTCCGTGATTTGGTTGGCAACCAAGATGTTGTAAAGGATGAGAATGATGTTTGGAGATTTCAAGGACGGCTGGTTGTGCCGAATGAAGAGTTGAAGCAAGAAGTTTTGCAGGAAGCTCACAAGGGTAAGTATGCAGTTCATCCTGGATCCACGAAGATGTACCATGATTTGAAGACCTCGTTTTGGTGGCCGGGTATGAAGCGTGATATTGCGGAGTATGTATCTCGATGCTTAACTTGTCAGAAGGTGAAGTACGAACATCAGAAACCGTCGGGACTCCTTCAACCTTTGGAGATTCCCGAATGGAAGTGGGACAGCATTTCGATGGATTTTGTAGTTGGACTTCCTCGGACGCGAGAAGGATACGATTCTATCTGGGTGATTGTCGATCGTTTAACAAAGTCAGCTCATTTCTTGCGTGTTAGAACCACATATGATACAGAGAGACTTGCCAGACTTTATCTGCAGGAGATCGTGAAGCTGCACGGAGTTCCTACGAGTATTGTCAGTGATCGTGATCCCAAGTTTACATCTAAGTTTTGGGAATCCTTTCAAAGAGCATTAGGGACCCAATTGAGGTTGAGTACTGCTTATCATCCGCAGACCGATGGTCAAACGGAACGCACCATTCAAGCATTAGAAGACATGTTACGAGCATGTGTTTTGGAGTTAGGAGGCAGCTGGGATAGTTATCTTTCTTTGATTGAGTTCGCTTACAACAACAGTTACCACTCCAGCATTCAGATGGCACCATATGAAGCTTTGTATGGGAGAAAGTGCAGATCCCCTTTATGTTGGACGGAAGTGGGTGAGCGAAGTATGTTAGGACCCGATCTAATTCAAGAAACATCCGAGCAAGTAAAGAAGATTCGGGAGAATATGCAGAGGGCTCAGGCCAGACAGAAAAGTTATTACGACAAGCGTCATAAGCCTCTATCTTTCGAAGTCGGAGATCATGTGTTTTTGAGAATCACTCCTACATCGGGACTCGGAAGGAGAATGGGAGTTAAGAAGTTAAGTCCACGGTACTTAGGACCGTATCTGATTATGGACCGGATTGGAGAGTCTGCATACCGGTTGGCCTTACCACCCAATTTGTCAGGAATTCACAATGTATTTCATGTGTCACAGCTACGGAGGTATCTCTCTGATCCATCTCACGTGTTACAGCCGGAAGAAGTGGAACTCAAGGAAAATCTGACTTACCAAGTGCAACCGTTCCAAATTCTTGAAAGATCCGTCAAGCGACTCCGTTCTAAAGAAATCCCTTTGGTGAAAGTATTATGGAACAACAGATCGGCAGCTGAAGCCACTTGGGAGCGCGAGGACGACGTTCAGAAACGCTATCCAGAACTGTTTAGCTCTTAAGTAAGTTTAATTTTGCGGACAAAATTCCTATTTGGTGGGGAGAGTGTAACATCCCGCATAATTAGTAAAATACCTAAGTACTATAGGCTATGGGTACATGTGTAGAATTCGGATGTATGGTTTATGTGTAATGGCTTGTGAATTGTATGACCTTTACCCCTTGGATAAGACTAAGTTAATTAATTAAATTAAATCTTAGGAAGATACATATGTAGACATGTGAATTTAATTTTATGAGTAATGTGAGTATGTGTTATAGGACCTTAGTGTTCTTTGGACTTGGGTAGTGGGCTAGTTAATATTGGACTTGTGTGTTTGGATTTTTGGTGTGTGGCCAATGGCCCAAGGATGGCCTTTGAACTTACCTTGTTTTAGCCCAAAGTTGTAACCACTTATCCTCCTTAAAGCCTAGTCCACCAAGGCTGCCTTGTGCAGCAAGGAACACTACTTGGCTAGTTGTTTTCCACCCTTTCTTGCGCACAAGGGAGAGTAATTAGGACCTTAGTAATCTGCCTTTTCCCTAGCTAAACCGCCACCTCACCTTGCTTATGCATAACTTGATTTTAATTTTATTGCATGGTAGACACATGTGCCATTAAGCATGATATTAGGCTGCATTTTTCTGCATTTGGGCGCACATGGGGGGGAGTCTTGGATCAGATTTTTGTGTCACCAAAACTGCCTAACTTGTTGACTTGGTGAACCACTTACACCCTCCATCATTAGACTGCATTGTGCAGATTTTTGACAAGCTTTTGCAGCCCATCATGAGTCAAAGCCTGCCTTGTTTTCACATGCATCATAAGAGGATTTTTGGCTGCATTTTCATCACTTTGTGCAGCTCCAAAAATCTGAATTTGGGCTGTCACAAAACTGCACCTCTTTCCCCCTCATCATTGCGCATCAAGGCTGCCTAAGTGCAGATTTTTGGGCTGCCACATGGTTGTTTTACTTGTTGACTTAGCAAAGCTCTTGCATGTGCTCATGACACTTCCTTTCCACTCCATTTTTGCGCACACCTTGGTCAATGATGCAGAAAATTTTCTGACTTAGGACAGCACCAAATCTGAACATATCACTCCTCCATCCTTGCATGTAAATAGAGTAAGCTAGAAGCAAACTCTTTGCTTGTTTCAGCCTTGTATGCAGCCCCATCCCCTCAAGAAATCTGAATTTTCATGATGGTTAATCATAGCAATTTTTCCCTCACTTTCCCTATATATGTGCGCATGGAGAGGGGGCTGGCTTCATGTGCAAGTGCAGCCAACTCTCCTCCTCCTCCTCACTCCCTCTAGCCGCACCAACAAGCCACCTTGGAGCAAGAAGACTTTGCCAAGCCAACTCCCTCCTTCCCTCACCTCAACCATACACCAAGCTAGTGCTAACCTTGTTCCTCACCTTGTTGCGCATAGAACCTCTTAGGAAGTGTGGACTTGTGTGTAGTGAAGCTAGAAGGTGGTGTGATTCTTGACTTTGAAGGGTGTGCTACAAGAGGTAGGCCTTGAACTTTGAACTCCTTCTTTGTGTAGCCATGTATGTATGCTTGAATGTCTCTTTGTATATGTGTTGCTTTGGATCCTTGGTTGAGCATGATTAAAGTATAAGTATGGAGCCACCTTATGATGATTTGTATGCATGAGTTGTAGAGTAAAAGTCTCATGATCATGCTTAAAAGTATATGCCACTGTTTTGTATAATTAGGCCACTGTTTTAAAGAAGAAATGTGCCACTGTTTCGGTTTGATGTGCCACTGTTTTGGTAGATAAAATGCCACTGTTTCGGTCCCTCAAAATCACCATTACATGCCACTGTTTCTGCACTTAAATAGCCACTGTTTCTGCACATTACATGCCACTGTTTCTGCACATTATATGCCACTGTTTCTGCAACTAAAAGCCACTGTTTCTGCACTTAAAAGCCACTGTTTCTGCACATTACATGCCACTGTTTCTGCACTTAAAAGCCACTGTTTCTGCACATTACATGCCACTGTTTCTGCACTTAAAAGCCACTGTTTCTGCACATTACATGCCACTGTTTCTGCACATTATATGCCACTGTTTCTGCACATATATGTCACTGTTTTAGTGCTCCTTAAGCCACTGTTTTAGCCAAGAAATGCCACTGTTTCCATGCTTAAAATGCCACTGTTTTAGTCATGAAATGCCACTGTTTCCATGCTTAAAGTGCCACTGTTTTAGTCATGAAATGCCACTGTTTCCATGCTTAAAATGCCACTGTTTTTATGCATAAAAGGCCACTGTTTTAGCCATCATATGCCACTGTTTTTATGCATAATATGCCACTGTTTTAGTCATCATATGCCACTGTTTTTATGCATAAAATGCCACTGTTTAAGCCATTCCATGCCACTGTTTTATGCATAAAAATGCCACTGTTTTAGTCCTTCTATGCCACTGTTTGAATGCATAAAATGCCACTGTTTTAATCCATAATAAGCCACTGTTTCAAGGTCCAAAAACCAATATTTATGCCACTGTTTTGGAAGTTCAAAGTGCCACTATTTCTGCTTTAAAAACACCACTGTTTCTGTTTTAAAAACGTCACTGTTTCTGTTTAAAACGTTCACTGTTTTGCTGCTGTAAACACTACTGTAAATGCTCACTGTTTTGCTGCTGTATGCTCACTGTTTTGCTGCTATAAATGCTCACTGTTTTGCTGCTGTATGCTCACTGTTTTGCTGCTGTAAATGCTCACTGTTTTGCTGCTGTATGCTCACTGTTTTGCTGCTGTAAATGCTCACTGTTTGCTGCTGTATGCTCACTGTTTTGCTGCTGTATGCTCACTGTTTTGCTGCTGTAAATGCTCACTGTTTTGCTGCTGTATGCTCACTGTTTTGCTGCTGTAAATAGCCACTGTAAATGATTAGTTGTAAATGATTTAGGTGCGCTTAAGAAGTGAGATACTTCGCTGCTGTTGGTAATATTTAAGGCACGCAAAGGTAAGTGTCAGGCGATGATGCCTAATGTGACTATTAACTACTGGTATAGAATTGTGACATGATGCTCCATATGCCGTAAAAATATTATGTTCCATTATGATGAAAGGAAACTGCCAAAAATGTGCCGTGATGGCTATATGATTATGAGGTAAAGACGTTATGTGGCAGCATAACGCATATGAAAGGTATATATGCATGCACCTTACATCATACCGCATTTTTTACGCCTTGTGTGTGAAAGCATAGCATGACATGCATATATCATGATCATATAGGCCTTGTTTTAGAATAGTTATGTACAGGACCATGTGTTTGAGCAAGCATCATATAGGCATCCCCAAGGTACCGGGGTGTGGGACACTTGGCATCAGTCCGCATAGGCCCACAGATGGAATCCACATGGAGCTCAGGTGCCAAGGGTATATTTGATTCCACTGTGAAGTGCGCGCACGACGGTGCTAAAAGCGCAAAGGAAAGGCGTTATATACGCAATATATGAATATGTTAAAAAGGAAAAGGAACAAGGATATGTTGAAGTGACTGTTTATGATTTTGTGCCTAGTTAATATTGTTATATTATTGGTTTTATTGCCACACTACTGGGATTATTCTCACCCCTTCGGGGCTGCTATTTTTCCAAAATGGCAGGAGGACGCAAGAGCATTTGAAGGAGTAATTTTTTGCTGTTGATTGCTGATGCGTGGATTATCAGTGTTGCTGTTTGTTTAAATGGATAACTGTAATGATTAATGTTTTGAAACTTTTGGATGACTGTAGTCTTTATCATAATATGGTTAGCTTGAACTTTTATGAACAATGACTATTTTGGAGAACCTTTGTGAAAAGAATTTAAGTGTGAAAATTTTTATACGGATTTGTATACTGCTTTGTTAGCTCATGTGACGTTAACGACTCTAATTCCGCTTAGCAAACGACTCTCTTGGATGCATACAAGGGAGGGCGTTACATTTTCCGTCAAAAATCTTGAACGGAATCCATTTTCCGTCGAAAAACTTCACAAAATCAATTTCCTTTGCATTTATTTTATTAATCCATTTTCGACGAAATTCTTTTTCCGTCGAAAAACTTCACAAAATCAATTCCTTTTGCATCTATTTTAGTCATCCGTTTTCGACGGAATACATTTTTCGTCAAAAATCTTCGACGGAATCCATTTTCCGTCAAAAATCTTCTACGAAATCCATTTTTCGTCGAAAAACATCACAAAATCAATTTCTTTTGCATTTATTTTATTCATCCGTTTTCGACGGAATACATTTTTCGTCCAAAATCTTCAACGAAATCCATTTTTCGTCGAAAAACTAATAAAATCAATTTCTTTTGTATTTATTTTATTCATCCATTTTCAACGGAATTCATTTTCCGTCAAAAATCTTCGACGGAATCCATTTTTCGTCGAAAAATTAATAAAATCAATTTCTTTTGCATTTATTTTATTCATCCATTTTCGACGGAATTCATTTTCCGTCAAAAATCTTGAACGGAATCCATTTTCCGTCGAAAAACTTCACAAAATCAATTTCTTTTGCATTTATTTTATTCATCCGTTTTCGATGGAATTCATTTTCCGTCAAAAATCTTCGACGGAATCCATTTTCCGTCAAAAATATTCTACGGAATCCATTTTCCGTCGAAAAACTTCACAAAATCAATTTCTTTTGCATTTATTTTATTCATCCATTTTTGACGGAATACATTTTTCGTCAAAAATCTTCAACGGAATCCATTTTTCGTCGAAAAATTAATAAAATCAATTACTTTTACATTTATTTTATTCATCCATTTTCAACGGAATTCATTTTCCATCAAAAATCTTCGACGGAATCCATTTTGCGTCGAAAAAATTCATAAAATCAATTTCTTTTACATTTATTTTATTCATCCATTTTCGACGGAATCCGTTTTCCATCGAAAAATTTCACAATATCAATTTCTTTTGCATTTATTTTATTCATCCATTTTCGACGGAATTCATTTTCCGTCGAAAAACTTCACAAAATAAATTTCTTTTGCATTAATACATTTTCCGTCAAAAATCTTCGACGGAATCCATTTTCCGTCGAAAAACTTACAAAATCAATTTCCTTTGCATTTATTTTATTAATCCATTTTCGACGAAATTCTTTTTCCGTCGAAAAACTTCACAAAATCAATTCCTTTTGCATCTATTTTAGTCATCCGTTTTCGACGGAATACATTTTTCGTCAAAAATCTTCGACGGAATCCATTTTCCGTCAAAAATCTTCTACGAAATCCATTTTTCGTCGAAAAACTTTACAAAATCAATTTCTTTTGCATTTATTTTATTCATCCGTTTTCGACGGAATTCATTTTCCGTCAAAAATCTTCGACGGAATCCATTTTTCGTCGAAAAACTAATAAAATCAATTTCTTTTGTATTTATTTTATTTATCCATTTTCAACGGAATTCATTTTCCGTCAAAAATCTTTGACGGAATCCATTTTTCGTCGAAAAATTAATAAAATCAATTTCTTTTGCATTTATTTTATTCATCCATTTTCGACGGAATTCATTTTCCGTCAAAAATCTTGAACGGAATCCATTTTCCGTCGAAAAACTTCACAAAATCAATTTCTTTTGCATCTATTTTATTCATCCGTTTTCGATGGAATTCATTTTCCGTCAAAAATCTTCGACGGAATCCATTTTCCGTCAAAAATATTCTACGGAATCCATTTTCCGTCAAAAATATTCTACGGAATCCATTTTCCGTCGAAAAACTTCACAAAATCATTTTCTTTTGCATTTATTTTATTCATCCGTTTTTGACGGAATACATTTTTCGTCAAAAATATTCTACGGAATCCATTTTCCGTCGAAAAACTAATAAAATCATTTTCTTTTGCATTTATTTTATTCATCCGTTTTAGACGGAATACATTTTTCGTCAAAAATCTTCAACGGAATCCATTTTTCGTCGAAAAATTAATAAAATCAATTTCTTTTGCATTTATTTTATTCATCCATTTTCAACGGAATTCATTTTCCATCAAAAATCTTCGACGGAATCCATTTTTCGTCGAAAAAATTCATAAAATCAATTTCTTTTACATTTATTTTATTCATCCATTTTCGACGGAATCCGTTTTCCATCGAAAAATTTCACAATATCAATTTCTTTTGCATTTATTTTATTCATCCATTTTCGACGGAATTCATTTTCCGTCGAATAACTTCACAAAATAAATTTCTTTTGCATTAATTTAATTCATCCATTTTCGTCGGAATACATTTTCCGTCAAAAATCTTCGACGGAATCCATTTTCCGTCGAAAAACTTACAAAATCAATTTCCTTTGCATTTATTTTATTAATCCATTTTCGACGAAATTCTTTTTCCGTCGAAAAACTTCACAAAATCAATTCCTTTTGCATCTATTTTAGTCATCCGTTTTCGACGGAATACATTTTTCGTCAAAAATCTTCGACGGAATCCATTTTCCGTCAAAAATCTTCTACGAAATCCATTTTCCGTCGAAAAACTTCACAAAATCAATTTCTTTTGCATTTATTTTATTCATCCGTTTTCGACGGAATACATTTTTTGTTAAAAATCTTCAACGAAATCCTTTTTTCATCGAAAAATTAACAAAATCAATTTCTTTTGCATTTATTTTATTCATCCATTTTCAAAGGAACTCATTTTCCGTCAAAAATCTTCGACGGAATCCATTATTCGTCGAAAAACTTCATAAAATCAATTTCTTTTGCTTTTATTTTATTCATCCATTTTCGACGGAATCCGTTTTCCATCTAAAAATTTCACAATATCAATTTCTTTTGCATTTATTTTATTCATCCATTTTCGACGGAATTCATTTTCCGTCGAAAAACTTCACAAAATAAATTTCTTTTGCATTAATTTAATTCATCCATTTTCGACGGAATACATTTTCCGTCAAAAATCTTCGACGGAATCCATTTTCCGTCGAAAAACTTACAAAATCAATTTCCTTTGTATTTATTTTATTAATCCGTTTTCGATGAAATTCTTTTTCCGCCAAAAATCTTCAACGAAATCCATTTTTCGTCGATAAACTTCACAAAATCAATTTTTTTGGCATTTATTTTATTCATCCATTTTCGACGGAATTCATTTTCCGCCAAAAATCTTCGACGGAATCCATTTTCCATCGAAAAACTTCACAAAATCAATTTCTTTTGCATTTATTTTATTCATCCATTTTCGATAGAATTCATTTTCCGTCAAAAATCTTCAACGGAATCCATTTTCCGTCGAAAAAATTCACAAAATCATTTTCTTTTGCATTTATTTTATTCATCCGTTTTCGACGGAATACATTTTTCGTCAAAAATCTTCAACGGAATCCATTTTTCGTCGAAAAATTAATAAAATCAATTTCTTTTGCATTTATTTTATTCATCCATTTTCAACGGAATTCATTTTCCGTCAAAAATCTTCGACGAAATCCATTTTTCGTCGAAAAACTTCATAAAATCAATTTCTTTTGCATTTATTTTATTCATCCATTTTCGACGGAATCCGTTTTCCATCTAAAAATTTCACGATATCAATTTGTTTTGCATTTATTTTATTCATCCATTTTCGAAGGAATTCATTTTCCGTCGAAAAACTTCACAAAATAAATTTCTTTTGCATTAATTTAATTCATCCATTTTCGACGGAATACATTTTCCGTCAAAAATCTTCGACGGAATCCATTTTCCGTCGAAAAACTTACAAAATCAATTTCCTTTGTATTTATTTTATTAATCCGTTTTCGATGAAATTCTTTTTCCGTCGAAAAACTTCACAAAATCAATTTCTTTTGTATTTATTTTAGTCATCCGTTTTCGACGGAATACTTTTTTCGTAAAAAATCTTCGACGGAATCCATTTTTCGTCGAAAAACTTCATAAAATCAATTTATTTTGCATTTATTTTATTCATCTATTTTCGACGGAATTCATTTTCAAAAATCTTCGACGGAATCCATTTTCCGTCGAAAAACATCACAAAATCAATTTCTTTTGCATTTATTTTATTCATCCGTTTTCGATGGAATTCATTTTCCGTCAAAAATCTTCTACGGAATCCATTTTCCGTCAAAAATCTTCTACGGAATCCATTTTCCGTCGAAAAACTTCACAAAATCATTTTCTTTTGCATTTATTTTATTCATCCGTTTTTGACGGAATACATTTTTCGTCAAAAATCTTCAACGGAATCCATTTTTCGTCGAAAAATTAATAAAATCAATTTCTTTTGCATTTATTTTATTCATCCATTTTCAACGGAATTCATTTTCCGTCAAAAATCTTCGACGGAATACATTTTTCGTCGAAAAATTAATAAAATCAATTTCTTTTGCATTTATTTTATTCTCCATTTTCGACGGAATTCATTTTCCGTCAAAAGTCTTCGACGGAATCCATTTTCCGGCGAAAAACTTCACAAAATCAATTTCTTATGCATTTTTTTATTCATCCATTTTCGACGGAAATCATTTTCCGTCAAAAATCTTCGTCGGAATCCTTTTTCTGTCGAAAAACTTCACAAAATCAATTTCTTTTGCATTTATTTTATTCATCCGTTTTCGATTGAATTCATTTTCCGTCAAAAAACTTCGACTGAATCCATTTTCCGTCAAATATCTTCTACAGAATCCATTTTTCGTCTAAAAACTTCACAAAATCAATTTCTTTTGCATTTATTTTATTCATCCGTTTTCGACGGAATACATTTTTCGTCCAAAATCTTCAACGAAATCCATTTTTCGTCGAAAAACTTCATAAAATCAATTTCTTTTGCATTTATTTTATTCATCCATTATCGACGGAATTCATTTTCCGTCAAAAATCTTGAACGGAATCCATTTTGCGTCGAAAAACTTCACAAAATCAATTTCTTTTGCATCTATTTTATTCATCCGTTTTCGATGGAATTCATTTTCCGTCAAAAATCTTCGACGGAATCCATTTTCCGTCAAAAATATTCTACGGAATCCATTTTCCGTCAAAAATATTCTACGGAATCCATTTTCCGTCGAAAAACTTCACAAAATCATTTTCTTTTGCATTTATTTTATTCATCCGTTTTTGACGGAATACATTTTTCGTCAAAAATATTCTACGGAATCCATTTTCCGTCGAAAAACTAATAAAATCATTTTCTTTTGCATTTATTTTATTCATCCATTTTAGACGGAATACATTTTTCGTCAAAAATCTTCAACGGAATCCATTTTTCGTCGAAAAATTAATAAAATCAATTTCTTTTGCATTTATTTTATTCATCCATTTTCAACGGAATTCATTTTCCATCAAAAATCTTCGACGGAATCCATTTTTCGTCGAAAAAATTCATAAAATCAATTTCTTTTACATTTATTTTATTCATCCATTTTCGACGGAATCCGTTTTCCATCGAAAAATTTCAGAATATCAATTTCTTTTGCATTTATTTTATTCATCCATTTTCGACGGAATTCATTTTCCGTCGAAAAACTTCACAAAATAAATTTCTTTTGCATTAATTTAATTCATCCATTTTCGTCGGAATACATTTTCCGTCAAAAATCTTCGACGGAATCCATTTTCCATCGAAAAACTTACAAAATCAATATCCTTTGCATTTATTTTATTAATCCATTTTCGACGAAATTCTTTTTCCGTCGAAAAACTTCACAAAATCAATTCCTTTTGCATCTATTTTAGTCATCCGTTTTCGACGGAATACATTTTTCGTCAAAAATCTTCGACGGAATCCATTTTCCGTCAAAAATCTTCTACGAAATCCATTTTCCGTCGAAAAACTTCACAAAATCAATTTCTTTTGCATTTATTTTATTCATCCGTTTTCGACGGAATACATTTTTTGTTAAAAATCTTCAACGAAATCCTTTTTTCATCGAAAAATTAACAAAATCAATTTCTTTTGCATTTATTTTATTCATCCATTTTCAAAGGAACTCATTTTCCGTCAAAAATCTTCGACGGAATCCATTATTCGTCGAAAAACTTCATAAAATCAATTTCTTTTGCTTTTATTTTATTCATCCATTTTCGACGGAATCTGTAACACCCACTCCTGTATGCATCCAAGAGGGTTGTTTGCTAGAATCGTATTAGAGTTACCGCGGTATGGAACCATTCTTTTGAAAACTTTATCAAATATTAATTAATTTGAAGCAATAAAAGATCCAGAATTGATTCTTATAAAATCTATTAACAGAATGAAATCAATATTAATCATAGGAAATTTTAATTATAAAATCACTTTGCTGAATTTTCTATACTTTTCAGAAAACCTTGCTGCCTTATAAAATCCGTATAAAATCGAATTCAGATGCGATAAAAAATATTCCAAGCTTCTGAAAAACTAGACATCCGGGGCGTCGCATACATATAAATTATACACGATTCGGAGGTGAATAGCCCCACGGAACAGAATGCTCAAGTTGCTGGAGCATTCTGTTCGTTTTCAGGAAAACCAGTTGTAAAGCAAAGCTTTATTAAAATTCGCACAGGTTTCGGATAAAAATAAAACCTGCACAGTTTGAAAGTAAATTCTCGGGGCTTCGCGTGCATATAAAATAATAGAAAATCGGAGTTCGTTTGCCCCTTGAAACATGACCCGTAAGGTACCTGTAAAACTGTTAAAATTCGATACTTTAAGAAACGTTTAAAAACCCTTTTCACAAAACATTTCCAAAACAGTCACTGCTCATAAAAGAATCAAAACAAAATAGAAGGTGCTAAAGTCTACAGTCATCCAAGAGTACCGAAATATAACGCATTACAGTTATCCAACAATCAAACAGCAAAAATCCATGCATCAGCAAGCAACAGCAACTTCACTTCTTCATAAGCTTTTACGTCCTCCTGCCATTTTGGAAAATAGCAGCCCCGAAGGGGTGAGAAAAATCCCAGTAGTGTGGCAACAAAACCAGTAATATAACAGTATTAACTAGGCACAAAATCATAACAGTCACTTCAACATATCCTTGTTCCTTTTCCTTTTTCTTTTTCATCATATTCATATATATATAGCGCATATAACGCCTTTCCTTTTCATCATAATCATATATTGCGTATATAACGCCTTTCCTTTGCGCTTTTAGCACCGTCGTGCGCGCACTTCACAGTGGAATCAAATATCCCTTGGCACCTGAGCTCCATGTGGATTCCATCTGTGGGCCTATGCGGACTGATGCCAAGTGTCCCATACCCCGGTACCTTGGGGATGCCTATATGATGCTTGCTCAAACACATGGTCCTGTACATAACTATTCTAAAACAAGGCCTATATGATCATGATATATGCATGTCATGCTATGCTTTCACACACAAAGCGTAAAAATGCGGTATGATGTAAGGTGCATGCTTATATACCTTTCATATAGCCATCACGGCACATATACGTTTCATATGCGTTATGCTGCCTCATAACGTCTTTACCTCATAATCATATAGCCATCACGGCACATTTTTGGCAGTTTCCTTTCATCATAATGGAACATAATATTTTTACGGCATATGGAGCATCATGTTACAATTCTATACCAGTAGTCAATAGTCACATTAGGCATCATCGCCTGACACTTACCTTTGCGTGCCTTAAATATTACCAAACAGCAGCGAAGTATCTCACTTCTTAAGCGCACCTAAATCAGTTACAACTAATCATTTACAGTGGCTATTTACAGCAGAAATAGAGAGCATACAGCAGTGTCTTACAGCAGCAAAACAGTGAGCATACAGCAGTGTTTACAGCAGCAAAACAGTGAGCATTTACAGCAGCAAAACAGTGACGTTTTAAACAGAAACAGTGACGTTTTTAAAACAGAAACAGTGGCACTTTGGACTTCCAAAACAGTGGCATAAATCTTGGTTTTTGGACATTGAAACAGTGGCATATTATGGACTAAAACAGTGGCATTTTATGCATACAAACAGTGGCATAGAATGACTAAAACAGTGGCATTTTATGCATAAAAACAGTGGCATATGATGACTAAAACAGTGGCCTTTTTTGCATAAAAACAGTGACATTTTAAGCATGGAAACAGTGACATTTGATGACTAAAACAGTGGCATGTAATGTGCAGAAACAGTGGCATGTAATGTGCAGAAACAGTGGCATGTAATGTGCAGAAACAGTGGCATGTAATGTGCAGAAACAGTGGCATGTAATGTGCAGAAACAGTGGCATGTAATGTGCAGAAATAGTGGCATGTAATGTGCAGAAACAGTGGCATGTAATGTGCAGAAACAGTGGCATGTAATGTGCAGAAACAGTGGCATAAAAGGGTGACTTTGAGGAACCGAAACAGTGGGCATTTCACCTTCAAAACAGTGGCACATCAAACCGAAACAGTGGCACATTTCTTCTTCAAAACAGTGGCATATCCATACAAGAAATGGTGGCATAAGCTTAAACATAACCATAAGATTTTTATGCATACAAATCATCATGAAATGACTCCATACTTATACTTTAATCATGCTCAACCAAGGATCCAAAGCAACACATATACAAGGAGACATTCAAGCACACTTACATGGCTGCACAAAGAAAGAGTTCTAAGTTCAAGGCCTACCTCTTGAAGCACACATTTCACCACACCCTTACTAGCTCTACTTCACAACAAGTCCTCTCTTCCTAGGATGTCCTATGCGCAACAAAGATGAGGAGGAACAACTTGGACAGCCACCAAAATGTGAGGGATCAGTGAGGTGAAAGTGAGGAGGAAACTACACTTGCTAGGAGGTCTTGAGTCACGGTTTGAAGGTGAGGGAAGGAGGGAGTTGGCTTGGCAAGGTCTTCTTGCTCCAAGGAAGCTTGTTGGTGCGGCTAGAGAGTGAGGAGGAGGGGGATGTTGGCTGCACTTGGTCTTGCTTCCTCCTAAGGTTCTTGCAATGTTCAACTAGAGTGTGTGGGAGAGGGGAGAGGAGTTGGCTGCACAAGTGAATGGGGGCAGCCCCCTCTTGTGCGCATAAATAAGGGGAGAAGGGAGGAGGTTGCAATGATTTAACATCATGGTAAAAATCTGATTGCTTGAAGAAGTGGGGCTGCACACAAGGGTTGAACAAGTAAGGAGCTTGCTTCTAGCATACTCTAGGCACATGCAAAAGGGGTGGAAGAGATAGGTTCAGATCTGAGTTAGTGTTATAAGTCAGAATTTTTCACACCATTGACCAAGCTATGCGCACACATGGTGGAGTGGGAAAGAGGTGCATCATGAACACTGATTTGTGGCAGCCTAAACACTCATTTTGGGGCTGTCTTGTGCGCATAAATGATGAAGATGCAGCCCCAAGATCCTACTTATGATGCAAGTGGAAACAAGGGCAGGTTTGGCTCATGATGGGCTGCAAAAAGCTTGCAAAAATCTGCACATGGCAGCCTCATGCTGGAGGGTGTATGTGTGATGGTGATACAATGATCACAACGCATGTGCAGGGAAAAAGGGTGATATAATTATCTTAGTCAAAGTGGCAGCAAGCTTGGACTATATTTCTCTATGATCATGCGCACAAGAGGAGGAGAGGGATAGCTTTGGATGAATACTTGTCATGTCTTGACCAATGAGGATCATCTATGCAGATTTCATTCAAGACATGTAGCCACACACAAGATAGGTTGCTGCTCCAAGAGGTATTCGGCCAAGAAGAGATGGGTGAGAGAAGTTTGCTTAAGGATAGAAAGGGTGCGTCTATGATGAATAAAGAAGGGATCCCAAACTGATTAGAAGGTGCAGTGTGAAGAGACAAGAGAGCATGATAGCTATTGTCCTAGGTAGGTGTTAGAGTGGTGAGGCTTCCAATGAGCAAAGAGGCAACCTGCACAATGGTTGTCCTCACTCCATCGGTTGAGTGAAGAGCAAAAAGGAGGGCTGTCATGCAGTCCTCAAAGACCACAAAAGTCAGCATTCAACTCTCCCTATGCGCACATGTGACAAACTAAAGGGGTGAGGCTTGCCATGTGATGAAAGCTACTACTCCTCAAAGCAAAGTCAGAAATCTGCACCATTTCTCTGCGCATAGGAGACCGTGAAGGGGTGCCAAGACAAGGCATGACAAGGCTGATGACTTTGGCAAGAAATGGCAGGTTTCTTCCTTGAACTAAGCGCACCTAGGGAGGTAGAAAGGGACAGAAGATGGCAGTCAAGTTGGTAGTCATGCAATGTCGTGGGGCTAGGAGCATTCAAGCAAGGAGAGGAGGACTAGGGGCTGCACAATGCAGAAAAAGAGAGGGCTGTGCGCAGGCTGAAATGTGCAGCCTAGGAGGGGTTAAGTTGCAGCAAAAGCAAGACAGATTTGTTCCAATTGCTACCCATTATGCGCACAAGGAAAGAGGTGGGAAGGTGGTATGATTTGAGGTTGCTTATGACACAAGCCATCAGCTTGTACACTGCCCAAAGCTGCGCAAGAAACAAAGAAATAAAAGGGTGACTAATTTGTTTGCCAACCGAAATTCCCTGCCAAAAGTGCAGATTTTGGGGTTTCTAAAATAAGCCTAAGGTAAGCAAGGGTTGGATGAGGCTCTCCCATGCTCTAGGGCCGTGGGTCAAGACAAGGTGTGACCACAACTTATTGAAATCCAAAGGTCCTAAGTACTCATGCACCAACCCACTAAGTTAAAAGATTCCCCAAGTCTTTTAAACACTAACTTATGTCATATATGATACAATCAAGCATGTCTATACTCTTCAATTAAATGCCTAAAATAAATATTTCCTTTAGTCGTAATTCTATTTATTCTCTAAGTTAGACTCATCCAATTCTATGGACAACTATGTATTTCAAAGACAAGACAACCACATCATACACTTTCGAATTCCTAGCATGCTTTACCCCTAAATGCAAGTTATGTAATTTCCTAATCATGCGGGATGTTACAGAATCCGTTTTCCATCTAAAAATTTCACAATATCAATTTCTTTTGCATTTATTTTATTCATCCATTTTCGACGGAATTCATTTTCCGTCGAAAAACTTCACAAAATAAATTTCTTTTGCATTAATTTAATTCATCCATTTTCGACGGAATACATTTTCCGTCAAAAATCTTCGACGGAATCCATTTTCCGTCGAAAAACTTACAAAATCAATTTCCTTTGTATTTATTTTATTAATCCGTTTTCGATGAAATTCTTTTTCCGTCAAAAATCTTCAACGAAATCCATTTTTCGTCGATAAACTTCACAAAATCAATTTTTTTGGCATTTATTTTATTCATCCATTTTCGACGGAATTCATTTTCCGCCAAAAATCTTCGACGGAATCCATTTTCCATCGAAAAACTTCACAAAATCAATTTCTTTTGCATTTATTTTATTCATCCATTTTCGATAGAATTCATTTTCCGTCAAAAATCTTCAACGGAATCCATTTTCCGTCGAAAAAATTCACAAAATCATTTTCTTTTGCATTTATTTTATTCATCCGTTTTCGACGGAATACATTTTTCGTCAAAAATCTTCAACGGAATCCATTTTTCGTCGAAAAATTAATAAAATCAATTTCTCTTGCATTTATTTTATTCATCCATTTTCAACGGAATTCATTTTCCGTCAAAAATCTTCGACGAAATCCATTTTCCGTCGAAAAACTTCATTAAATCAATTTCTTTTGCATTTATTTTATTCATCCATTTTCGACGGAATCCGTTTTCCATCTAAAAATTTCACGATATCAATTTGTTTTGCATTTATTTTATTCATCCATTTTCGAAGGAATTCATTTTCCGTCGAAAAACTTCACAAAATAAATTTCTTTTGCATTAATTTAATTCATCCATTTTCGACGGAATACATTTTCCGTCAAAAATCTTCAACGGAATCCACTTTCCTGTCGAAAAACTTACAAAATCAATTTCCTTTGTATTTATTTTATTAATCCGTTTTCGATGAAATTCTTTTTCCGTCGAAAAACTTCACAAAATCAATTTCTTTTGTATTTATTTTAGTCATCCGTTTTCGACGGAATACTTTTTTCGTAAAAAATCTTCGACGGAATCCATTTTTCGTCGAAAAACTTCATAAAATCAATTTATTTTGCATTTATTTTATTCATCTATTTTCGACGGAATTCATTTTCAAAAATCTTCGACGGAATCCATTTTCCGTCGAAAAACATCACAAAATCAATTTCTTTTGCATTTATTTTATTCATCCGTTTTCGATGGAATTCATTTTCCGTCAAAAATCTTCTACGGAATCCATTTTCCATCGAAAAACTTCACAAAATCATTTTCTTTTGCATTTATTTTATTCATCCGTTTTTGACGGAATACATTTTTCGTCAAAAATCTTCAACGGAATCCATTTTTCGTCGAAAAATTAATAAAATCAATTTCTTTTGCATTTATTTTATTCATCCATTTTCAACGGAATTCATTTTCCGTCAAAAATCTTCGACGGAATACATTTTTCGTCGAAAAATTAATAAAATCAATTTCTTTTGCATTTATTTTATTCATCCATTTTCGACGGAATTCATTTTCCGTCAAAAGTCTTCGACGGAATCCATTTTCCGGCGAAAAACTTCACAAAATCAATTTCTTATGCATTTTTTTATTCATCCATTTTCGACGGAAATCATTTTCCGTCAAAAATCTTCGTCGGAATCCTTTTTCTGTCGAAAAACTTCACAAAATCAATTTCTTTTGCATTTATTTTATTCATCCGTTTTCGATTGAATTCATTTTCCGTCAAAAATCTTCGACGGAATCCATTTTCCGTCAAATATCTTCTACAGAATCCATTTTTCGTCTAAAAACTTCACAAAATCAATTTCTTTTGCATTTATTTTATTCATCCATTTTCGACGGAATACATTTTTCGTCCAAAATCTTCAACGAAATCCATTTTTCGTCGAAAAATTAATAAAATCAATTTCTTTTGTATTTATTTTATTCATCCATTTTCAACGGAATTCATTTTCCGTCAAAAATATTCGACGGAATCCATTTTTCGTCGAAAAATTAATAAAATCAATTTCTTTTGCATTTATTTTATTCATCCATTTTCGACGGAATTCATTTTCCGTCAAAAATCTTGAACGGAATCCATTTTCCGTCGAAAAACTTCACAAAATCAATTTCTTTTGCATTTATTTTATTCATCCGTTTTCGATGGAATTCATTTTCCGTCAAAAATATCCATTTTCCGTCAAAAATATTCTACGGAATCCATTTTCCGTCGAAAAACTTCACAAAATCATTTTCTTTTGCATTTATTTTATTCATCCGTCTTTGACGGAATACATTTTTCGTCAAAAATCTTCAACGGAATCCATTTTTCGTCGAAAAATTAATAAAATCAATTTCTTTTACATTTATTTTATTCATCCATTTTCAACGGAATTCATTTTCCATCAAAAGTCTTCGACGGAATCCATTTTTCGTCGAAAAAATTCATAAAATCAATTTCTTTTGCATTTATTTTATTCATCCATTTTCGACGGAATCCGTTTTCCATCGAAAAATTTCACAATATCAATTTCTTTTGAATTTATTTTATTCATCCATTTTCGACGGAATTCATTTTCCGTCGAAAAACTTCACAAAATAAATTTCTTTTGCATTAATTTAATTCATCCATTTTCGACGGAATACATTTTCCGTCAAAAATCTTCGACGGAATCCATTTTCCATCGAAAAACTTACAAAATCAATTTCCTTTGCATTTATTTTATTAATCCATTTTCGACGAAATTCTTTTTCCGTCGAAAAACTTCACAAAATCAATTCCTTTTGCATCTATTTTAGTCATCCGTTTTCGACGGAATACATTTTTCGTCAAAAATCTTCGACGGAATCCATTTTCCGTCAAAAATCTTCTACGAAATCCATTTTTCGTCGAAAAACTTCACACAATTAATTTCTTTTGCATTTATTTTATTCATCCATTTTCGACTGAATTCATTTTCCGTCAAAAATCTTCGACGGAATCCATTTTCCGTCAAATATCTTCTACAGAATCCATTTTTCGTCTAAAAACTTCACAAAATCAATTTCTTTTGCATTTATTTTATTCATCCGTTTTCGACGGAATACATTTTTCGTCCAAAATCTTCAACGAAATCCATTTTTCGTCGAAAAATTAATAAAATCAATTTCTTTTGTATTTATTTTATTCATCCATTTTCAACGGAATTCATTTTCCGTCAAAAATCTTCGACGGAATCCATTTTTCGTCGAAAAATTAATAAAATCAATTTCTTTTGCATTTATTTTATTCATCCATTTTCGACGGAATTCATTTTCCGTCAAAAATCTTGAACGGAATCCATTTTCCGTCGAAAAACTTCACAAAATCAATTTCTTTTGCATTTATTTTATTCATCCGTTTTCGATGGAATTCATTTTCCGTCAAAAATCTTCGACGGAATCCATTTTCCGTCAAAAATATTCTACGGAATCCATTTTCCGTCGAAAAACTTCACAAAATCATTTTCTTTTGCATTTATTTTATTCATCCGTTTTAGACGGAATACATTTTTCGTCAAAAATCTTCAACGGAATTCATTTTTCGTCGAAAAATTAATAAAATCAATTTCTTTTACATTTATTTTATTCATCCATTTTCAACGGAATTCATTTTCCATAAAAAATCTTCGACGGAATCCATTTTTTGTGGAAAAAATTCATAAAATCAATTTCTTTTACATTTATTTTATTCATCCATTTTCGACGGAATCTGTTTTCCATCGAAAAATTTCACAATATCAATTTCTTTTGCATTTATTTTATTCATCCATTTTCGACGGAATTCATTTTCCGTCGAAAAACTTCACAAAATAAATTTCTTTTGCATTAATTTAATTCATCCATTTTCGACGGAATACATTTTCCGTCAAAAATCTTCGACGGAATCCATTTTCCATCGAAAAACTTACAAAATCAATTTCCTTTGCATTTATTTTATTAATCCATTTTCGACGAAATTCTTTTTCCGTCGAAAAACTTCACAAAATCAATTCCTTTTGCATCTATTTTAGTCATCCGTTTTCGACGGAATACATTTTTCGTCAAAAATCTTCGACGGAATCCATTTTCCGTCAAAAATCTTCTACGAAATCCATTTTCCGTCGAAAAACATCACAAAATCAATTTCTTTTGCATTTATTTTATTCATCCGTTTTCGACGGAATACATTTTTCGTCCAAAATCTTCAACGAAATCCATTTTTCGTCGAAAAATTAATAAAATCAATTTCTTTTGTATTTATTTTATTCATCCATTTTCAACGGAATTCATTTTCCTTCAAAAATCTTCGACGGAATCCATTTTTCGTCGAAAAATTAATAAAATCAATTTCTTTTGAATTTATTTTATTCATCCATTTTCGACGGAATTCATTTTCCGTCAAAAATCTTGAACGGAATCCATTATCCGTCGAAAAACTTCACAAAATCAATTTCTTTTGCATTTATTTTATTCATCCGTTTTCGATGGAATTCATTTTCCGTCAAAAATCTTCGACGGAATCCATTTTCTGTCAAAAATATTCTACGGAATCCATTTTCCGTCGAAAAACTTCACAAAATCATTTTCTTTTGCATTTATTTTATTCATCCGTTTTTGACGGAATACATATTTCGTCAAAAATCTTCAACGGAATCCATTTTTCGTCGAAAAATTAATAAAATCAATTTCTTTTGCATTTATTTTATTCATCCATTTTCAACGGAATTCATTTTCCATAAAAAATCTTCGACGGAATCCATTTTTCGTGGAAAAAATTCATAAAATCAATTTCTTTTACATTTATTTTATTCATCCATTTTAGACGGAATCCGTTTTCCATCGAAAAATTTCACAATATCAATTTCTTTTGCATTTATTTTATTCATCCATTTTCGACGGAATTCATTTTCCGTCGAAAAACTTCACAAAATAAATTTCTTTTGCATTAATTTAATTTATCCATTTTCGACGGAATACATTTTCCGTCAAAAATCTTCGACGGAATCCATTTTCCGTCGAAAAACTTACAAAATCAATTTCCTTTGCATTTATTTTATTAATCCATTTTCGACGAAATTCTTTTTCCGTCGAAAAACTTCACAAAATCAATTCCTTTTGCATCTATTTTAGTCATCCGTTTTCGACGGGATACATTTTTCGTCAAAAATCTTCGACGGAATCTATTTTCCGTCAAAAATCTTCTACGAAATCCCTTTTCCGTCGAAAAACATCACAAAATCAATTTCTTTTGCATTTATTTTATTCATCCGTTTTCGACGGAATACATTTTTTGTTAAAAATCTTCAACGAAATCCTTTTTTCATCGAAAAATTAACAAAATCAATTTCTTTTGCATTTATTTTATTCATCCATTTTCAAAGGAACTCATTTTCCGTCAAAAATCTTCGACGGAATCCATTATTCGTCGAAAAACTTCATAAAATCAATTTCTTCTGCATTTATTTTATTCATCCATTTTCGACGGAATCCGTTTTCCATCTAAAAATTTCACAATATCAATTTCTTTTGCATTTATTTTATTCATCCATTTTCGACGGAATTCATTTTCCGTCGAAAAACTTCACAAAATAAATTTCTTTTGCATTAATTTAATTCATCCATTTTCGACGGAATACATTTTCCGTCAAAAATCTTCGACGGAATCCATTTTCCGTCGAAAAACTTACAAAATCAATTTCCTTTGTATTTATTTTATTAATCCGTTTTCGATGAAATTCTTTTTCCGTCAAAAATCTTCAACGAAATCCATTTTTCGTCGATAAACTTCACAAAATCAATTTTTTTGGCATTTATTTTATTCATCCATTTTCGACGGAATTCATTTTCCGCCAAAAATCTTCGACGGAATCCATTTTCCGTCGAAAAACTTCACAAAATCAATTTCTTTTGCATTTATTTTATTCATCCATTTTCGATGGAATTCATTTTCCGTCAAAAATCTTCAACGGAATCCATTTTCCGTCGAAAAAATTCACAAAATCATTTTCTTTTGCATTTATTTTATTCATCCGTTTTCGACGGAATACATTTTTCGTCAAAAATCTTCAACGGAATCCATTTTTCGTCGAAAAATTAATAAAATCAATTTCTTTTGCATTTGTTTTATTCATCCATTTTCAACGGAATTCATTTTCCGTCAAAAATCTTCGACGAAATCCATTTTTCGTCGAAAAACTTCATAAAATCAATTTCATTTGCATTTATTTTATTCATCCATTTTCGACGGAATCCGTTTTCCATCTAAAAATTTCACGATATCAATTTGTTTTGCATTTGTTTTATTCATCCATTTTCGAAGGAATTCATTTTCCGTCGAAAAACTTCACAAAATAAATTTCTTTTGCATTAATTTAATTCATCCATTTTCGACGGAATACATTTTCCGTCAAAAATCTTCGACGGAATCCATTTTCCATCGAAAAACTTACAAAATCAATTTCCTTTGTATTTATTTTATTAATCCGTTTTCGATGAAATTCTTTTTCCGTCGAAAAACTTCACAAAATCAATTTCTTTTGTATTTATTTTAGTCATCCGTTTTCGACGGAATACTTTTTTCGTAAAAAATCTTCGACGGAATCCATTTTTGGTCGAAAAACTTCATAAAATCAATTTATTTTACATTTATTTTATTCATCTATTTTCGACGGAATTCATTTTCAAAAATCTTCGACGGAATCCATTTTCCGTCGAAAAACATCACAAAATCAATTTCTTTTGAATTTATTTTATTCATCTGTTTTCGACGGAAATCATTTTCAGACAAAAATCATCTACGGAATCCATTTTCCATCAAAAATCTTCTACGGAATCCATTTTCCGTCGAAAAACTTCACAAAATCATTTTCTTTTGCATTTATTTTATTCATCCGTTTTTGACGGAATACATTTTTCGTCAAAAATCTTCAACGGAATCCATTTTTCGTCGAAAAATTAATAAAATCAATTTCTTTTGCATTTATTTTATTCATCCATTTTCAACGGAATTCATTTTCCGTCAAAAATCTTCGACGGAATCCATTTTTCGTCGAAAAATTAATAAAATCAATTTCTTTTGTATTTATTTTATTCATCCATTTTCGACGGAATTCATTTTCCGTCAAAAGTCTTCGACGGAATCCATTTTCCGGCGAAAAACTTCACAAAATCAATTTCTTATGCATTTATTTTATTCATCCATTTTCGACGGAATTCATTTTCCGTCAAAAATCTTCGTCGGAATCCATTTTCTGTCGAAAAACTTCACAAAATCAATTTCTTTTGCATTTATTTTATTCATCCGTTTTCGATTGAATTCATTTTCCGTCAAAAAACTTCGACTGAATCCATTTTCCGTCAAATATCTTCTACAGAATCCATTTTTCGTCTAAAAACTTCACAAAATCAATTTCTTTTGCATTTATTTTATTCATCCATTTTCGACGGAATACATTTTTCGTCCAAAATCTTCAACGAAATCCATTTTTCGTCGAAAAATTAATAAAATCAATTTCTTTTGTATTTATTTTATTCATCCATTTTCAACGGAATTCATTTTTCGTCAAAAATCTTCGACGGAATCCATTTTCCGTCGAAAAATTAATAAAATCAATTTCTTTTGCATTTATTTTATTCATCCATTTTCGACGGAATTCATTTTCCGTCAAAAATCTTGAACGGAATCCATTTTCCGTCGAAAAACTTCACAAAATCAATTTCTTTTGCATTTATTTTATTCATCCGTTTTCGATGGAATTCATTTTCCGTCAAAAATCTTCGACGGAATCCATTTTCCGTCAAAAATATTCTACGGAGTCCATTTTCCGTCGAAAAACTTCACAAAATCATTTTCTTTTGCATTTATTTTATTCATCCGTTTTAGACGGAATACATTTTTCGTCAAAAATCTTCAACGGAATCCATTTTTCGTCGAAAAATTAATAAAATCAATTTCTTTTGCATTTATTTTATTCATCCATTTTCAACGGAATTCATTTTCCATCAAAAATCTTCGACGGAATCCATTTTTCGTCGAAAAAATTCATAAAATCAATTTCTTTTGCATTTATTTTATTCATCCATTTTCGACGGAATCTGTTTTCCATCGAAAAATTTCACAATATCAATTTCTTTTGCATTTATTTTATTCATCCATTTTCGACGGAATTCATTTTCCGTCGAAAAACTTCACAAAATAAATTTCTTTTGCATTAATTTAATTCATCCATTTTCGACGGAATACATTTTCCGTCAAAAATCTTCGACGGAATCCATTTTCCATCGAAAAACTTACAAAATCAATTTCCTTTGCATTTATTTTATTAATCCATTTTCGACGAAATTCTTTTTCCGTCGAAAAACTTCACAAAATCAATTCCTTTTGCATCTATTTTAGTCATCCGTTTTCGACGGAATACATTTTTCGTCAAAAATCTTCGACGGAATCCATTTTCCGTCAAAAATCTTCTACGAAATCCATTTTCCGTCGAAAAACTTCACAAAATCAATTTCTTTTGCATTTATTTTATTCATCCGTTTTCGACGGAATACATTTTGCGTCCAAAATCTTCAACGAAATCCATTTTTCGTCGAAAAATTAATAAAATCAATTTCTTTTGTATTTATTTTATTCATCCATTTTCAACGGAATTCATTTTCCGTCAAAAATCTTCGGCGGAATCCATTTTTCGTCGAAAAATTAATAAAATCAATTTCTTTTGCATTTATTTTATTCATCCATTTTCGACGGAATTCATTTTCCGTCAAAAATCTTGAACGGAATCCATTATCCGTCGAAAAACTTCACAAAATCAATTTCTTTTGCATTTATTTTATTCATCCGTTTTCGATGGAATTCATTTTCCGTCAAAAATCTTCGACGGAATCCATTTTCTGTCAAAAATATTCTACGGAATCCATTTTCCGTCGAAAAACTTCATAAAATCATTTTCTTTTGCATTTATTTTATTCATCCGTTTTTGACGGAATACATTTTTCGTCAAAAATCTTCAACGGAATCCATTTTTCGTCGAAAAATTAATAAAATCAATTTCTTTTACATTTATTTTATTCATCCATTTTCAACGGAATTCATTTTCCATCAAAAATCTTCGACGGAATCCATTTTTCGTGGAAAAAATTCATAAAATCAATTTCTTTTACATTTATTTTATTCATCCATTTTCGACGGAATCCGTTTTCCATCGAAAAATTTCACAATATCAATTTCTTTTGCATTTATTTTATTCATCCATTTTCGACGGAATTCATTTTCCGTCGAAAAACTTCACAAAATAAATTTCTTTTGCATTAATTTAATTCATCCATTTTCGACGGAATACATTTTCCGTCAAAAATCTTCGACGGAATCCATTTTCCATCGAAAAACTTACAAAATCAATTTCCTTTGCATTTATTTTATTAATCCATTTTCGACGAAATTCTTTTTCCGTCGAAAAACTTCACAAAATCAATTCCTTTTGCATCTATTTTAGTCATCCGTTTTCGACGGAATACATTTTTCGTCAAAAATCTTCGACGGAATCCATTTTCCGTCAAAAATCTTCTACGAAATCCATTTTCCGTCGAAAAACTTCACAAAATGATTTTCTTTTGCATTTATTTTATTCATCCGTTTTTGACGGAATACATTTTTCGTTAAAAATCTTCAACGAAATCCTTTTTTCATCGAAAAATTAACAAAATCAATTTCTTTTGCATTTATTTTATTCATCCATTTTCAAAGGAACTCATTTTCCGTCAAAAATCTTCGACGGAATCCATTATTCGTCGAAAAACTTCATAAAATCAATTTCTTTTGCATTTATTTTATTCATCCATTTTCGACGGAATCCGTTTTCCATCTAAAAATTTCACAATATCAATTTCTTTTGCATTTATTTTATTCATCCATTTTCGACGGAATTCATTTTCCGTCGAAAAACTTCACAAAATAAATTTCTTTTACATTAATTTAATTCATCCATTTTCGACGGAATACATTTTCCGTCAAAAATCTTCGACGGAATCCATTTTCCGTCGAAAAACTTACAAAATCAATTTCCTTTGTATTTATTTTATTAATCCGTTTTCGATGAAATTCTTTTTCCGTCAAAAATCTTCAAAGAAATCCATTTTTCGTCGATAAACTTCACAAAATCAATTTTTTTGGCATTTATTTTATTCATCCATTTTCGACGGAATTCATTTTCCGCCAAAAATCTTCGACGGAATCCATTTTCCGTCGAAAAACTTCACAAAATCAATTTCTTTTGCATTTATTTTATTCATCCATTTTCGATGGAATTCATTTTCCGTCAAAAATCTTCAACGGAATCCATTTTCCGTCGAAAAAATTCACAAAATCATTTTCTTTTGCATTTATTTTATTCATCCGTTTTCGACGGAATACATTTTTCGTCAAAAATCTTCAACGGAATCCATTTTTCGTCAAAAATTAATAAAATCAATTTCTTTTGCATTTATTTTATTCATCCATTTTCAACGGAATTCATTTTCCGTCAAAAATCTTCGACGGAATCCATTTTCCATCAAAAACTTCACAAAATCAATTTTTTTTGCATTTATTTTATTCATCCATTTTCGATGGAATTCATTTTCCGTCAAAAATCTTCAACGGAATCCATTTTCCGTCGAAAAAATTCACAAAATCATTTTCTTTTGCATTTATTTTATTCATCCGTTTTCGACGGAATACATTTTTCGTCAAAAATCTTCAACGGAATCCATTTTTCGTCAAAAATTCACAAAATCATTTTCTTTTGCATTTATTTTATTCATCCGTTTTCAACGGAATACATTTTTCATCAAAAATCTTCAACGGAATCCATTTTTCGTCAAAAATTAATAAAATCAATTTCTTTTGCATTTATTTTATTCATCCATTTTCAACGGAATTCATTTTCCGTAAAAAATCTTCGACGGAATCCATTTTTCGTCGAAAAACTTCATAAAATCAATTTTTTTTGCATTTATTTTATTCATCCATTTTCGACGGAATCCGTTTTCCATCTAAAAATTTCACGATATCAATTTGTTTTGCATTTATTTTATTCATCCATTTTCGAAGGAATTCATTTTCCGTCGAAAAACTTGACAAAATAAATTTCTTTTGCATTAATTTAATTCATCCATTTTCGACGGAATACATTTTCCGTCAAAAATCTTCGACGGAATCCATTTTCCGTCGAAAAACTTACAAAATCAATTTCCTTTGTATTTATTTTATTAATCCGTTTTCGATGAAATTCTTTTTCCGTCGAAAAACTTCACAAAATCAATTTCTTTTGTATTTATTTTAGTCATCCGTTTTCGACGGAATACTTTTTTCGTAAAAAATCTTCGACGGAATCCATTTTTCGTCGAAAAACTTCATAAAATCAATTTATTTTGCATTTATTTTATTCATCTATTTTCGACGGAATTCATTTTCAAAAATCTTCGACGGAATCCATTTTCCGTCGAAAAACATCACAAAATCAATTTCTTTTGCATTTATTTTATTCATCCGTTTTCGATGGAATTCATTTTCCGTCAAAAATCTTCTACGGAATCCATTTTCCGTCAAAAATCTTCTACGGAATCCATTTTCCGTCGAAAAACTTCACAAAATCATTTTCTTTTGCATTTATTTTATTCATCCGTTTTTGACGGAATACATTTTTCGTCAAAAATCTTCAACGGAATCCATTTTTCGTCGAAAAATTAATAAAATCAATTTCTTTTGCATTTATTTTATTCATCCATTTTCAACGGAATTCATTTTCCGTCAAAAATCTTCGACGGAATCCATTTTTCGTCGAAAAATTAATAAAATCAATTTCTTTTGCATTTATTTTATTCATCCATTTTCGACGGAATTCATTTTCCGTCAAAAATCTTCGACGGAATCCATTTTCCGTCAAAAATCTTCGACGGAATCAATTTTCCGTCAAAAATCTTCACAAAATCAATTTCTTTTGCATTTATTTCATTCATCCGTTTTCGACGGAATCCATTTTCCGTCAAAAATCTTCATAAAATCAATTTCTTTTGCATTTATTTTATTCATCCATTTTCGACGGAATTCATTTACCGTCAAAAATATTCGACGGAATATATTTTCCGTTGAAAAACTTCGCAAAATCAATTTCTTTTGCATTTATTTTATTCATCCATTTTCGACGGAATTCATTTTCCGTCCAAAATCTTCGACGGAATCCATTTTCCGGCGAAAAACTTCACAAAATCAATTTCTTATGCATTTATTTTATTCATCCATTTTCGACGGAATTCATTTTCCGTCAAAAATCTTCGACGGAATACATTTTTCGTCAAAAATCTTCGACGGAATCCATTTTCTGTCGAAAAACTTCACAAAATCATTTTCTTTTGCATTTATTTTATTCATCCGTTTTCGATTGAATTCATTTTCCGTCAAAAATCTTCGACGGAATCCATTTTCCGTCAAATATCTTCTACAGAATCCATTTTTCGTCGAAAAACTTCACAAAATCAATTTCTTGTGCATTTATTTTATTCATCCGTTTTCGACGGAATACATTTTTCGTCAAAAATCTTCAACGGAATCCATTTTTCGTCGAAAAATTAATAAAATCAATTTCTTTTGCATTTATTTTATTCATCCATTTTCAACGAAATTCATTTTCCATCAAAAATCTTCGACAGAATCCATTTTTCGTCGAAAAAATTCGTAAAATCAATTTCTTTTACATTTATTTTATTCATCCATTTTCGACGGAATCCGTTTTCCATCGAAAAATTTCACAATATCAATTTCTTTTGCATTTATTTTATTCATCCATTTTCGACGGAATTCATTTCCCGTCGAAAAACTTCACAAAATAAATTTCTTTTGCATTAATTTAATTCATCCATTTTCCATCGAAAAACTTACAAAATCAATTTCCTTTGCATTTATTTTATTAATCCGTTTTCGACGAAATTCTTTTTCCGTCGAAAAACTTCACAAATTCAATTTCTTTTGCATCTATTTTAGTCATCCGTTTTCGACGGAATACATTATTCGTCAAAAATCTTCGACGGAATCCATTTTCCGTCAAAAATCTTCTACGGAATCCATTTTCCTTCGAAAAACTTCACAAAATCAATTTCTTTTGCATTTATTTTATTCATCCGTTTTCGACGGAATACATTTTTCGTTAAAAATCTTCAACGGAATCCTTTTTTCGTCGAAAAATTAACAAAATCAATTTCTTTTGCATTTATTTTATTCATCCATTTTCAAAGGAACTCATTTTCCGTCAAAAATCTTCGACGGAATCCATTTTTCGTCGAAAAACTTCATAAAATCAATTTCTTTTGCATTTATTTTATTCATCCATTTTCGACGGAATCCGTTTTCCATCTAAAAATTTCACAATATCAATTTCTTTTACATTTATTTTATTCATCCATTTTCGACGGAATTCATTTTCCGTCGAAAAACTTCACAAAATAAATTTCTTTTGCATTAATTTAATTCATCCATTTTCGACGAAATACATTTTCCGTCAAAAATCTTCGACGGAATCCATTTTCCGTCGAAAAACTGACAAAATCAATTTCCTTTGTATTTATTTTATTAATCCGTTTTCGACAAAATTCCTTTTCCGTCGAAAAAGTTCACAAAATCAATTTCTTTTGTATTTATTTTAGTCATCCGTTTTCGACGGAATACTTTTTTCATCAAAAATCATCGGCGGAATCCATTTTTTGTCGAAAAACTTCATAAAATCAATTTCTTTTGCATTTATTTTATTCATCCGTTTTCCACGGAATTCATTTTCCGTCAAAAATCTTCACAAAATCAATTTCTTTTTCATTTATTTTATTAATCCGTTTTCGACGGAATACATTTTTCGTCAAAAATCTTCGACGGAATTCATTTTCCGTCCAAAATCTTCGACGGAATCTGTTTTCCGTCGAAAAAATTCACAAAATCAATTTCTTTTGCATTTATTTTATTCATCCATTTTCGAAGGAATTCATTTTCCGTCAAAAATCTTCGACGGAATCCATTTTCCGTCGAAAAACTTCACAAAATCAATTTCTTTTGCATTTATTTTATTCATCCATTTTCGACGGAATTCATTTTCCATCAAAAATCTTCGACGCAATCCATTTTCCGTCGAAAAACTTCTCAAAATCAATTTCTTTTGCATTTATTTTATTAATCTGTTTTCCCCGAAATTCTTTTTCCGTCGAAAAACTTCACAAAATCAATTTCTTATGCATTTGTTTTATTCATCCATTTTCGACGGAATACATTTTGCGTCAAAAATCTTCGACGGAATCCATTTTTCATCGAAAAACTTCAGAAAACCAATTTATTTTGCATTTATTTTATTCATCCATTTTCGACGGAATTCATTTTCCGTCCGAAATCTTCGACGGAATCCATTTTCCGTCGAAAAACTTCAGAAAATCAATTTCTTTTGCATTTATTTTATTCATCCATTTTCGACGGAATTCATTCTCCGTCGAAAAACTTCACAAAATCAATTTCTTTTGCATTTATTTTATTCATCCATTTTCGACGGAATTCGTTTTCCGTCAAAAAACATCACAAAATAAATTTCTTTTGCATTAATTTAATTCATCCATTTTCAACGGAATTCATTTTCCGTCAAAAATCTTCTATGGAATCCATTTTTCGTCGAAAAAATTCAGAAAATCAATTTCTTTTGCATTTATTTTATTCATCCATTTTCGACGGAATCCGTTTTCCATCGAAAAATTTCACAATATCAATTTCTTTTGCATTTATTTTATTCATCCATTTTCGACGGAATCCATTTTCCGTCGAAAAACTTCACAAAATCAATTTCTTTTGCATTTACTTTATTCATCAGATTTTGACGGAATCCATTTTCCGTCGAAAAACTTCACAAAATCAATTTCTTTTGGATTTATTTTATTCATCAGTTTTCGACGAAATTCTTTTTCCGTCGAAAAACTTCACAAAGTCAATTTCTTTTGCATTTATTTTATTCATCCATTTTCGATGGAATACATTTTCCGTCAAAAATCTTCGACGGAATCCCTTTTCCATCAAAAAACTTCACAAAGTCAATTTCTTTTGCATTTATTTTATTCATCAGTTTTCGTCGGAATCCATTTTCCATCGAAAAACTTCACAAAATCAATTTCTTTTGCATTTATTTTATTCATCCATTTTCGACGGAATCCATTTTCCGTCAAAAAACATCACAAAATCAATTTCTTTTGAATTTATTTTATTCATCCATTTTCGACGGAAGACATTTTTCGTCAAAAATCTTCGACGGAATCCATTTTCCGTCGAAAAACTTCACAAAATCAATTTCTTTTGCATTTATTTCATTCATCAATTTTCGACGGAATCCATTTTCCGTCGAAAAACTTCACAAAATCAATTTCTTTTGCACTTATTGTATTCATCAGTTTTCGACGAAATTCTATTTCCGTGGAAAAACTTCACAAAGTAAATCTCATTTGCATTTATTTCATTCATCCATTTTCGACGGAATACATTTTCCGTCC
>JAVKPL010008142.1:0-32226 GCA_032173675.1 Gastrolobium villosum | reverse complement strand
TTACGGAAAACGGATTCAAATTGATTTTATGATGTTTTTCGACGAAAAATGGATTCCGTCAAAGATTTTTGACGAAAAATGGATTCCGTCGAAAACGGATGAATAAAATAAATGCAAAAGAAATTTATTTTGTGAAGTTTTTCGACGGAAAATGAATTCCGTCGAAAATGGATGAATAAAATAAATGCAAAAGAAATTAATTTTGTGAAGTTTTTTTGACGGAAAATGAATTCCGTCGAAAATGGATGAATAAAATAAAGGCAAAAGAAATTGATATTGTGAAATTTTTTGATGGAAAACGGATTCCGTAAAAAATTGATGAATAAAATAAATGCAAAAGAAATTGATATTGTGAAGTTTTTGATGGAAAACGGATTCCGTCGAAAATGGATGAATAAAATAGTTGCAAAAGAAATTGATTTTGTGAAGTTTTTCGACGGAAAATGGATTCCGTCGAAGATTTTGGACGGAAAATGAATTCCGTCGAAAATGGATGAATAAAATAAATGCAAAAGAAATTGATTTTGTGAAGTTTTTCGACGGAAAACGGATTCCGTAGAAGATTCTTGACAGAAAATGGATTCCGTCGAAGATTTTTGACGGAAAATGAATTCCATCGAAAATGGATGAATAAAATAAATGCAAAAGAAATTGATTTTGTGAAGTTTTTCGACGGAAAATGGATTCCGTCGAAAATGGATGAATAAAATAAATGCAAAAGAAATTGATTTTGTAAGTTTTTCGACGGAAAATGGATTTCGTCGATGATTTTTGACGAAAAATGTATTCCGTCGAAAATTGATGATTTAAATTAATGCAAAAGAAATTTATTTTGTGAAGTTTTTCGACGGAAAATGAATTCCGTCGAAAATGGATGAATAAAATAAATGCAAAAGAAATTAATTTTGTGAAGTTTTTTTGACGGAAAATGAATTCCGTCGAAAATGGGTGAATAAAATAAATGCAAAAGAAATTGATATTGTGAAATTTTTTGATGGAAAACGGATTCCGTCGAAAATGGATGAATAAAATAAATGCAAAAGAAATTGATTTTATGAAGTTTTTCGACGGAAAACAAATTCCATCGAAAACGGATTAATAAAATAAATGCAAAAGAAATTGGTTTTGTGAAGTTTTTCGACGGAAAATGAATTCCGTCGAAAATGGATGAATAAAATAAATGCAAAAGAAATTAATTTTGTGAAGTTTTTTTTACGTAAAACGGATTCCGTCGAAAATGGATGAATAAAATAAACGCACAAGAAATTGATATTGTGATTTTTTTTGATGGAAAACAGATTCCGTCGAAAATGGATGAATAAAATAAATGCAAAAGAAATTGATTTTGCAAAGTTTTTAGACGAAAAATGGATTTTGTCGAAGATTTTTGACGAAAAATGTATTCAGTCGAAAACGGATGAATAAAATAAATGCAAAAGAAATTGATTTTGCGAAGTTTTTCCTCGGAAAACAAATTCCGTCGAAAATGGATGAATAAAATAAATGCAAAAAGAAATTGATTTTGTGAAGTTTTTCGACGGAAAATGGATTCCGTCAAAGATTTTTGACAGAAAATGAATTCCGTCGAAAACAGATGAATAAGATAAATGGAAAAGAAATTCTTTTTGTGAAGTTTTTTGACGGAAAACGGATTCCATCGAAAACGGATGAATAAAATAAATGCAAAAGAAATTGATTTTGTGTTGTTTTTCGAAGGAAAATGGATTCCGTTGAAGTCGGATGAATAAAATAAATGGAAAAGAAATTGATTTTGTGAAGTTTTTCGACGAAAAAAGGAAATCAGTTGAAGATTTTTGACGGAAAACGAATTCCGTCGAAAATGGATGAATAAAATAAATGCTAAAGAAATTAATTTTGTTAAGTTTTTTTGACGGAAAACGGATTCCGTCGAAAATGGATGAATAAAATAAATGCAAAAGAAGTTGAATTTATGAAGTTTTTCGACGAAAAATGGATTCCGTCGAAGATTTTTTACGCAAAATGTATTCCGTCGAAAACGGATGAATAAAATAAATGCAAAAGAAATTGATTTTGTGAAGTTTTTCGACGGAAAACAAATTCCGTCGAAATCTGATGAATAAAATAAATGCAAAAGAAATTGATTCCGTGAAGTTTTTCGACGGAAAATGGATTTCGTCGAAGATTTTTGATTGAAATTGGATTCCGTCGAAGATTTTTGACGGAAAATGAATTCCATCGAAAACGGATGATTAAAATAAATGCAAAAGAAATTGTTTTGTGAAGTTTTTCGACTGAAAATGGATTCCGTCGAAGATTTTTGACAGAAAATGAATTCCGTCGAAAATGGATGAATAAAATAAATGCAAAAGAAATTGATTTTGTGAAGTTTTTCGACGGAAAACGGATTCCGTCGAAAATGGATGAATAAAATAAACGCAAAAGAAATTGATTTTGTAAGTTTTTCGACGGAAAATGGATTCCGTCGAAGATTTTTGACGAAAAATGTATTCTGTCGAAAATGGATGAATTAAATTAATGCAAAAGAAATTTATTTTGTGAATTTTTTCGACGGAAAACAAATTCCGTCGAAAATGGATGAATAAAATAAATGCAAAAGAAATTAATTTTGTGAAGTTTTTTTGACGGAAAATGAATTCCGTCAAAAATGGATGAATAAAATAAATGCAAAAGAAATTGATATTGTGAAATTTTTTGATGGAAAACGGATTCCGTCGAAAATGGATGAATAAAATAAATGCAAAAGAAATTGATTTTATGAAGTTTTTCGACGGAAAACAAATTCCATCGAAAACAGATTAATAAAATAAATGCAAAAGAAATTATTTTTGTGAATTTTTTTTTACGTAAAACGGATTCCGTCGAAAATGGATGAATAAAATAAACGCACAAGAAATTGATATTGTGAAATTTTTTGATGGAAAACTGATTCCGTCGAAAATGGATGAATAAAATAAATGCAAAAGAAATTATTTTTGTGAATTTTTTTTTACGTAAAACGGATTCCGTCGAAAATGGATGAATAAAATAAACGCACAAGAAATTGATATTGTGAAATTTTTTGATGGAAAACTGATTCCGTCGAAAATGGATGAATAAAATAAATGCAAAAAGAAATTGATTTTGCGAAGTTTTTCCTCGGAAGACAAATTCCGTCGAAAATGGATGAATAAAATAAATGCAAAAAGAAATTGATTTTGTGAAGTTTTTCGGCGGAAAAAGGATTCCGTCGAAGATTTTTGACAGAAAATGAATTCCGTCGAAAACAGATGAATAAGATAAATGGAAAAGAAATTCATTTTGTGAAGTTTTTTGACGGAAAACGGATTCCATCGAAAACGGATGAAAAAAATAAATGCAAAAGAAATTGATTTTGTGTTGTTTTTCGAAGGAAAATGGATTCCGTTGAAGTCGGATGAAGAAAATAAATGGAAAAGAAATTGATTTTGTGAAGTTTTTCGACGAAAAAAGGAAATCGGTTGAAGATTTTTGACGGAAAACGAATTCCGTCGAAAATGGATGAATAAAATAAATGCAAAAGAAATTAATTTTGTTAAGTTTTTTTGACGGAAATCGGATTCCGTCGAAAATGGATGAATAAAATAAATGCAAAAGAAATTGAATTTATGAAGTTTTTCGACGAAAAATGGATTCCGTCGAAGATTTTTTACGCAAAATGTATTCCGTCGAAAACGGATGAATAAAATCAATGCAAAAGAAATTGATTTTGTGAAGTTTTTCAACGGAAAACAAATTCCGTCGAAATCTGATGAATAAAATAAATGCAAAAGAAATTGATTCCGTGAAGTTTTTCGACGCAAGATTTTTGATTGAAATTGGATTCCGTCGAAGATTTTTGACGGAAAATGAATTCCATCGAAAACGGATGAATAAAATAAATGCAAAAGAAATTGATTTTGTAACTTTTTCGACGGAAAATGGATTCCATCGAAGATTTTTGACGAAAAATGTATTCCGTCGAAAATGGATGAATTAAATTAATGCAAAAGAAATTTATTTTGTGAAGTTTTTCGACGGAAAATGAATTCCGTCGAAAATGGATGAATAAAATAAATGCAAAAGAAATTAATTTTGTGAAGTTTTTTTTTACGGAAAACGGATTCAAATTGATTTTAGGATGTTTTTCGACGAAAAATGGATTACGTCGAAGATTTTTGACGAAAAATGTATTTCGTCGAAAACGGATGAATAACATAAATGCAAAAAGAAATCGGTTTTGTGAAGTTTTTCGACGGAAAATGGATTCCGTAGAAGATTTTTGATGGAAAATGGATTCCGTCGAAGATTTTTGACGGAAAATAAATTCCATCGAAAACGGATGAATACAATAAATGCAAAAGAAATTGATTTTGTGATGTTTTTCGACGGAAAATGGATTTCGTCGAAGATTTTGGACGGAAAATGAATTCCGTCGAAAATGGATGAATAAAATAAATGCAAAAGAAATTGATTTTGTGAAGTTTTTCGACGAAAAACGGATTCCGTAGAAGATTCTTGACAGAAAATGGATTCCGTCGAAGATTTTGGACGGAAAATGAATTCCATCGTAAACGGATGAATAAAATAAATGCAAAAGAAATTGATTTTGTGAAGTTTTTCGACGGAAAATGGATTCCGTCGAAGATTTTTGATAGAAAATTAATTCCGTCGAAAATGTATGAATAAAATAAATTAAAAAGAAATTGATTTTGTGAAGTTTTTCGACGGAAAACGGATTCCGTCGAAAATGGATGAATAAAATAAATGCAAAAGAAATTGATTTTGTAAGTTTTTCGACGGAAAATGGATTCCGTCGAAGATTTTTGACGAAAAATGTATTCTGTCGAAAATGGATGAATTAAATTAATGCAAAAGAAATTTATTTTGTGAATTTTTTCGACGGAAAACGAATTCCGTCGAAAATGGATGAATAAAATAAATGCAAAAGAAATTAATTTTGTGAAGTTTTTTTGACGGAAAATGAATTCCGTCGAAAATGGATGAATAAAATAAATGCAAAAGAAATTGATATTGTGAAATTTTTTGATGGAAAACGGATTCCGTCGAAAATGGATGAATAAAATAAATGCAAAAGAAATTGATTTTATGAAGTTTTTCGACGGAAAACAAATTCTATCGAAAACAGATTAATAAAATAAATGCAAAAGAAATTATTTTTGTGAATTTTTTTTTACGTAAAACGGATTCCGTCGAAAATGGATGAATAAAATAAACGCACAAGAAATTGATATTGTGAAATTTTTTGATGGAAAACTGATTCCGTCGAAAATGGATGAATAAAATAAATGCAAAAGAAATTATTTTTGTGAATTTTTTTTACGTAAAACGGATTCCGTCGAAAATGGATGAATAAAATAAACGCACAAGAAATTGATATTGTGAAATTTTTTGATGGAAAACTGATTCCGTCGAAAATGGATGAATAAAATAAATGCAAAAGAAATTGATTTTGTGAAGTTTTTCGATGGAAAACGGATTCCGTCAAAAATGGATGAATAAAATAAATGCAAAAGCAATTGATTTTGTATGTTTCTCGACGGAAAATGGATTCCATCGAAGATTTTTGACGAAAAATGTATTCCGTCGAAAATGGATGAATTAAATTAATGCAAAAGAAATTTATTTTGTGAAGTTTTTCGACGGAAAATGAATTCCGTCAAAAATGGATAAATAAAATAAATGCAAAAGAAATTAATTTTGTGAAGTTTTTTTTACGGAAAACGGATTCAAATTGATTTTAGGATGTTTTTCGACGAAAAATGGATTCCGTCGAAGATTTTTGACGAAAAATGTATTTCGTCGAAAACGGATGAATAACATAAATGCAAAAAGAAATCGATTTTGTGAAGTTTTTCGACGGAAAATGGATTCCGTAGAAGATTTTTGATGGAAAATGGATTCCGTCGAAGATTTTTGACGGAAAATAAATTCCATCGAAAACGGATGAATAAAATAAATGCAAAAGAAATTGATTTTGTGAAGTTTTTCGACGGAAAATGGATTTCGTCGAAGATTTTGGACGGAAAATGAATTCCGTCGAAAATGGATGAATAAAATAAATGCAAAAGAAATTGATATTGTGAAGTTTTTCGACGAAAAACGGATTCCGTAGAATATTCTTGACAGAAAATGGATTCCGTCGAAGATTTTTGACGGAAAATGAATTCCATCGAAAACGGATGAATAAAATAAATGCAAAAGAAATTGATTTAGTGAAGTTTTTCGACGGAAAATGGATTCCGTCGAAGATTTTTGACGGAAAATGAATTCCATCGAAAATGGATGAATAAAATAAATGCAAAAGAAATTGATTTTGTGAAGTTTTTCGACGGAAAATGGATTCCGTAGAAGATTTTTGACGGAAAATGAATTCCGTCGTAAATGGATGAATAAAATAAATGCAAAAGAAATTAATTTTGTGAAGTTTTTTTGAAGGAAAATGAATTCCGTCGAAAATGGATGAATAAAATAAAGGCAAAAGAAATTGATATTGTGAAGTTTTTTGATGGAAAACGGATTCCGTCGAAAATGGATGAATAAATTAAATGCAAAAGAAATTGGTTTTGTGAAGTTTTTCGACGGAAAATGGATTCTGTCGAAGATTTTGGACGGAAAATGAATTCCGTCGAAAATGGATGAATAAAATAAATGCAAAAGAAATTGATTTTGTGAAGTTTTTCGACGGAAAACGGATTCCGTAGAAGATTCTTGACAGAAAATGGATTCCGTCGAAGATTTTTGACGGAAAATGAATTCCATCGAAAACGGATGAATAAAATAAATGCAAAAGAAATTGATTTTGTGAAGTTTTTCGACGGAAAATGGATTCCGTCGAAGATTTTTGACAGAAAATTAATTCCGTCGAAAATGGATGAATAAAATAAATTAAAAAGAAATTGATTTTGTGAAGTTTTTCGACGGAAAACGGATTCCGTCGAAAATGGATGAATAAAATAAATGCAAAAGAAATTGATTTTGTAAGTTTTTCGACGGAAAATGGATTCCGTCGAAGATTTTTGACGAAAAATGTATTCTGTCGAAAATGGATGAATTAAATTAATGCAAAAGAAATTTATTTTGTGAATTTTTTCGACGGAAAACGAATTCCGTCGAAAATGGATGAATAAAATAAATGCAAAAGAAATTAATTTTGTGAAGTTTTTTTGACGGAAAATGAATTCCGTCGAAAATGGATGAATAAAATAAATGCAAAAGAAATTGATATTGTGAAATTTTTTGATGGAAAACGGATTCCGTCGAAAATGGATGAATAAAATAAATGCAAAAGAAATTGATTTTATGAAGTTTTTCGACGGAAAACAAATTCCATCGAAAACGGATTAATAAAATAAATGCAAAAGAAATTGGTTTTGTGAAGTTTTTCGACGGAAAATGAATTCCGTCGAAAATGGATGAATAAAATAAATGCAAAAGAAATTAATTTTGTGAAGTTTTTTTTACGTAAAACGGATTCCGTCGAAAATGGATGAATAAAATAAACGCACAAGAAATTGATATTGTGAAATTTTTTGATGGAAAACTGATTCCGTCGAAAATGGATGAATAAAATGAATGTAAAAGAAATTGATTTTACAAAGTTTTTCGACGAAAAATGGATTTCGTCGAAGATTTTTGACGAAAAATGTGTTCCGTCGAAAACGGATGAATAAAATAAATGCAAAAGAAATTGATTTTGCGAAGTTTTTTGACGGAAAACAAATTCCGTCGAAAACGGATGAATAAAATAAATGCAAAAAGAAATTGATTTTGTGAAGTTTTTCGACGGAAAATGGATTCCGTCGAAGATTTTTGACAGAAAATGAATTCCGTCGAAAACGGATGAATAAGATAAATGGAAAAGAAATTCATTTTGTGAAGTTTTTTGACGGAAAACGGATTCCATTGAAAACGGATGAATAAAATAAATGCAAAAGAAATTGATTTTGTGTTGTTTTTCGAAGGAAAATGGATTCTGTTGAAGACGGATGAATAAAATAAATGGAAAAGAAATTGATTTTGTGAAGTTTTTCGACGAAAAAGGAAATCAGTTGAAGATTTTTGACGGAAAATGAATTCCGTCGAAAATGGATGAATAAAATAAATGCAAAAGAAATTGATTTTGTGAAGTTTTTCGACGGAAAATGGATGAATAAAATAAATGCAAAAGAAATTGATTTTGTGATTTTTTCGACGAAAATGGATTCCGTCGAAGATTTTTGACGGAAAATGAATTCCATCGAAAACGGATGAATAAAATAAATGCAAAAGAAATTGATTTTGTGAAGTTTTTCGACGGAAAATGGATTCCATCGAAGATTTTTGACGAAAAATGTATTCCGTCGAAAACGGATGAATAAAATTAATGCAAAAGAAATTGATTTTGTGAAGTTTTTCGACGGAAAATGAATTCCGTCGAAAATGGATGAATAAAATAAATGCAAAAGAAATTAATTTTGTGAAGTTTTTTTTTACGGAAAACGGATTCAAATTGATTTTAGGATGTTTTTCGACGAAAAATGGATTCCGTCGAAGATTTTTGACGAAAAATGAATTTCGTCGAAAATGGATGAATAAAATAAATGCAAAAGAAATTGATTTTGTGAAGTTTTTCGACGGAAAATGGATTCCGTAGAAGATTTTTGATGGAAAATGGATTCCGTCGAAGATTTTTTGATATTGTGAAAACGGAAAACGGATTCCATCGAAAACGGATGAATAAAATAAATGCAAAAGAAATTGATTTTGTGAAGTTTTTCGACGGAAAATGGATTTCGTCGAAGATTTTGGACGGAAAATGAATTCCGTCGAAAATGGATGAATAAAATAAATGCAAAAGAAATTGATTTTGTGAAGTTTTTCGACGAAAAACGGATTCCGTAGAAGATTCTTGACAGAAAATGGATTCCGTCGAAGATTTTTGACGGAAAATGAATTCCATCGAAAACGGATGAATAAAATAAATGCAAAAGAAATTGATTTTGTGAAGTTTTTCGACGGAAAATGGATTCCGTCGAAGATTTTTGATAGAAAATTAATTCCGTCGAAAATGGATGAATAAAATAAATTAAAAAGAAATTGATTTTGTGAAGTTTTTCGACGGAAAACGGATTCCGTCGAAAATGGATGAATAAAATAAATGCAAAAGAAATTGATTTTGTAAGTTTTTCGACGGAAAATGGATTCCGTCGAAGATTTTTGACGAAAAATGTATTCTGTCGAAAATGGATGAATTAAATTAATGCAAAAGAAATTTATTTTGTGAATTTTTTCGACGGAAAACGAATTCCGTCGAAAATGGATGAATAAAATAAATGCAAAAGAAATTAATTTTGTGAAGTTTTTTTGACGGAAAATGAATTCCGTCGAAAATGGATGAATAAAATAAATGCAAAAGAAATTGATATTGTGAAATTTTTTGATGGAAAACGGATTCCGTCGAAAATGGATGAATAAAATAAATGCAAAAGAAATTGATTTTATGAAGTTTTTCGACGGAAAACAAATTCCATCGAAAACAGATTAATAAAATAAATGCAAAAGAAATTGGTTTTGTGAAGTTTTTCGACGGAAAATGGATTCCGTCGAAAATGGATGAATAAAATAAATGCAAAAGAAATTGATTTTGTGAAGTTTTTTGACGGAAAACGGATTCCGTCGAAAATGGATGAATAAAATAAATGCAAAAGAAATTATTTTTGTGAATTTTTTTTTACGTAAAACGGATTCCGTCGAAAATGGATGAATAAAATAAATGCACAAGAAATTGATATTGTGAAATTTTTTGATGGAAAACTGATTCCGTCGAAAATGGATGAATAAAATAAATGCAAAAGAAATTGATTTTGTGAAGTTTTTCGATGGAAAACGGATTCCGTCAAAAATGGATGAATAAAATAAATGCAAAAGAAATTGATTTTGTATGTTTTTCGACGGAAAATGGATTCCATCGAAGATTTTTGACGAAAAATGTATTCCGTCGAAAATGGATGAATTAAATTAATGCAAAGGAAATTTATTTTGTGAAGTTTTTCGACGGAAAATGAATTCCGTCAAAAATGGATGAATAAAATAAATGCAAAAGAAATTAATTTTGTGAAGTTTTTTTTACGGAAAACGGATTTTGATTTTATGATGTTTTTCGACGAAAAATGGATTCCGTCGAAGATTTTTGACGGTATTCCATTTTTCGTCGAAAACGGATGAATAAAATAAATGCAAAAAGAAATTGATTTTGTGAAGTTTTTCGACGGAAAATGGATTCCGTAGAAGATTTTTGATGGAAAATGGATTCCGTCGAAGATTTTTGACGGAAAATAAATTCCATCGAAAACGGATGAATAAAATAAATGCAAAAGAAATTGATTTTGTGAAGTTTTTCGACGGAAAATGGATTTCGTCGAAGATTTTGGACGGAAAATGAATTCCGTCGAAAATGGATGAATAAAATAAATGCAAAAGAAATTGATTTTGTGAAGTTTTTCGACGAAAAACGGATTCCGTAGAATATTCTTGACAGAAAATGGATTCCGTCGAAGATTTTTGACGGAAAATGAATTCCATCGAAAACGGATGAATAAAATAAATGCAAAAGAAATTGATTTAGTGAAGTTTTTCGACGGAAAATGGATTCCGTCGAAGATTTTTGACGGAAAATGAATTCCATCGAAAATGGATGAATAAAATAAATGCAAAAGAAATTGATTTTGTGAAGTTTTTCGACGGAAAATGGATTCCGTAGAAGATTTTTGACGGAAAATGAATTCCGTCGAAAATGGATGAATAAAATAAATGCAAAAGAAATTAATTTTGTGAAGTTTTTTTGAAGGAAAATGAATTCCGTCGAAAATGGATGAATAAAATAAAGGCAAAAGAAATTGATATTGTGAAGTTTTTTGATGGAAAACGGATTCCGTCGAAAATGGATGAATAAAATAAATGCAAAAGAAATTGATTTTGTGAAGTTTTTCGACGGAAAATGGATTCTGTCGAAGATTTTGGACGGAAAATGAATTCCGTCGAAAATGGATGAATAAAATAAATGCAAAAGAAATTGATTTTGTGAAGTTTTTCGACGGAAAACGGATTCCGTAGAAGATTCTTGACAGAAAATGGATTCCGTCGAAGATTTTTGACGGAAAATGAATTCCATCGAAAACGGATGAATAAAATAAATGCAAAAGAAATTGATTTTGTGAAGTTTTTCGACGGAAAATGGATTCCGTCGAAGATTTTTGACAGAAAATTAATTCCGTCGAAAATGGATGAATAAAATAAATTAAAAAGAAATTGATTTTGTGAAGTTTTTCGACGGAAAACGGATTCCGTCGAAAATGGATGAATAAAATAAATGCAAAAGAAATTGATTTTGTAAGTTTTTCGACGGAAAATGGATTCCGTCGAAGATTTTTGACGAAAAATGTATTCTGTCGAAAATGGATGAATTAAATTAATGCAAAAGAAATTTATTTTGTGAATTTTTTCGACGGAAAACGAATTCCGTCGAAAATGGATGAATAAAATAAATGCAAAAGAAATTAATTTTGTGAAGTTTTTTTGACGGAAAATGAATTCCGTCGAAAATGGATGAATAAAATAAATGCAAAAGAAATTGATATTGTGAAATTTTTTGATGGAAAACGGATTCCGTCGAAAATGGATGAATAAAATAAATGCAAAAGAAATTGATTTTATGAAGTTTTTCGACGGAAAACAAATTCCATCGAAAACGGATTAATAAAATAAATGCAAAAGAAATTGGTTTTGTGAAGTTTTTCGACGGAAAATGAATTCCGTCGAAAATGGATGAATAAAATAAATGCAAAAGAAATTAATTTTGTGAAGTTTTTTTTACGTAAAACGGATTCCGTCGAAAATGGATGAATAAAATAAACGCACAAGAAATTGATATTGTGAAATTTTTTGATGGAAAACTGATTCCGTCGAAAATGGATGAATAAAATGAATGTAAAAGAAATTGATTTTACAAAGTTTTTCGACGAAAAATGGATTTCGTCGAAGATTTTTGACGAAAAATGTGTTCCGTCGAAAACGGATGAATAAAATAAATGCAAAAGAAATTGATTTTGCGAAGTTTTTTGACGGAAAACAAATTCCGTCGAAAACGGATGAATAAAATAAATGCAAAAAGAAATTGATTTTGTGAAGTTTTTCGACGGAAAATGGATTCCGTCGAAGATTTTTGACAGAAAATGAATTCCGTCGAAAACGGATGAATAAGATAAATGGAAAAGAAATTCATTTTGTGAAGTTTTTTGACGGAAAACGAATTCCATCGAAAACGGATGAATAAAATAAATGCAAAAGAAATTGATTTTGTGAAGTTTTTCGACGGAAAATGGATTCTGTCGAAGATTTTTGACGGAAAATGAATTCCGTCGAAAATGGATGAATAAAATAAATGGAAAAGAAATTGATTTTGTGAAGTTTTTCGACGAAAAAAGGATTCAGTTTTGTCGAAGATTTTTGACGGAAAATGAATTCCGTCGAAAATGGATGAATAAAATAAATGCAAAAGAAATTGATTTTGTGATTTTGTTCGAAAAATGTTTTTTTGACGGAAAATGGATTCCGTCGAAAATGGATGAATAAAATAAATGCAAAAGAAATTGATTTTGTGAAGTTTTTCGACGGAAAACAAATTCCGTCGAAAACGGATGAATAAAATAAATGCAAAAGAAATTAATTTTGTGAAGTTTTTTTGACGGAAAATGAATTCCGTCGAAAATGGATGAATAAAATAAATGCAAAAGAAATTGATATTGTGAAATTTTTTGATGGAAAACGGATTCCGTCGAAAATGGATGAATAAAATAAATGCAAAAGAAATTGATTTTATGAAGTTTTTCGACGGAAAACAAATTCCATCGAAAACGGATTAATAAAATAAATGCAAAAGAAATTGGTTTTGTGAAGTTTTTCGACGGAAAATGAATTCCGTCGAAAATGGATGAATAAAATAAATGCAAAAGAAATTAATTTTGTGAAGTTTTTTTACGTAAAACGGATTCCGTCGAAAATGGATGAATAAAATAAACGCACAAGAAATTGATATTGTGAAATTTTTTGATGGAAAACTGATTCCGTCGAAAATGGATGAATAAAATGAATGTAAAAGAAATTGATTTTACAAAGTTTTTCGACGAAAAATGGATTTCGTCGAAGATTTTTGACGAAAAATGTGTTCCGTCGAAAACGGATGAATAAAATAAATGCAAAAGAAATTGATTTTGCGAAGTTTTTTGACGGAAAACAAATTCCGTCGAAAACGGATGAATAAAATAAATGCAAAAAGAAATTGATTTTGTGAAGTTTTTCGACGGAAAATGGATTCCGTCGAAGATTTTTGACAGAAAATGAATTCCGTCGAAAACGGATGAATAAGATAAATGGAAAAGAAATTCATTTTGTGAAGTTTTTTGACGGAAAACGGATTCCATTGAAAACGGATGAATAAAATAAATGCAAAAGAAATTGATTTTGTGTTGTTTTTCGAAGGAAAATGGATTCTGTTGAAGACGGATGAATAAAATAAATGGAAAAGAAATTGATTTTGTGAAGTTTTTCGACGAAAAAAGGAAATCAGTTGAAGATTTTTGACGGAAAACGAATTCCGTCGAAAATGGATGAATAAAATAAATGCAAAAGAAATTAATTTTGTTAAGTTTTTTTGACGGAAAATGGATTCCGTCGAAAATGGATGAATAAAATAAATGCAAAAGAAATTGAATTTATGAATTTTTTCGACGAAAAATGGATTCCGTCGAAGATTTTTTACGCAAAATGTATTCCGTCGAAAACGGATGAATAAAATAAATGCAAAAGAAATTGATTTTGTGAAGTTTTTCGACGGAAAACAAATTTCGTCGAAATCTGATGAATAAAATAAATGCAAAAGAAATTGATTCCGTGAAGTTTTTCGACGGAAAATGGATTCCGTCGAAGATTTTTGATTGAAATTGGATTCCGTCGAAGATTTTTGACGGAAAATGAATTCCATCGAAAACGGATGAATAAAATAAATGCAAAAGAAATTGATTTTGTGAAGTTTTTCGACGGAAAATGGATTCCGTCGAAGATTTTTGACAGAAAATGAATTCCGTCGAAAATGGATAAATAAAATAAATGCAAAAGAAATTGATTTTGTGAAGTTTTTCGACGGAAAACGGATTCCGTCGAAAATGGATGAATAAAATAAATGCAAAAGAAATTGATTTTGTAAGTTTTTCGACGGAAAATGGATTCCGTCGAAGATTTTTGACGAAAAATGTATTCTGTCGAAAATGGATGAATTAAATTAATGCAAAAGAAATTTATTTTGTGAATTTTTTCGACGGAAAACAAATTTCATCGAAAATGGATGAATAAAAAAATGGATTCCTTCGAAAACGGATGAATAAATTAAATGCAAAAGAAATTGATTTTGTGAAGTTTTTGGACGGAAAACAAATTCCGTCGAAAACAGATTAATAAAATAAATGCAAAAGAAATTGGTTTTATGAAGTTTTTCGACGGAAAATGAATTCCGTCGAAAATGGATGAATAAAATAAATGCAAAAGAAATTGATTTTATGAAATTTTTTCCATCGAAAACGGATTAAAAAAAATAAATGCAAAAGAAATTGGTTTTGTGAAGTTTTTCGACGGAAAACGGATTCCGTCGAAAATGGATGAATAAAATAAATGCAAAAGAAATTGATTTTGTAAGTTTTTCGACGGAAAATTGATTCCGTCGAAGATTTTTGACGGAAAATGAATTCCACTGAAAACGGATGAATAAAATAAATGCAAAAGAAATTTATTTTGTGAAGTTTTTCGACGGAAAACAAATTTCATCGAAAATGGATGAATAAAATAAATGCAAAAGAAATTAATTTTGTGAATTTTTTTGACGGAAAATGAATTCCGTCGAAAATGGATGAATAAAATAAATGCAAAAGAAATTGATATTGTGAAATTTTTTGATGGAAAACGGATTCCGTCGAAAATGGATGAATAAAATAAATGCAAAAGAAATTGATTTTATGAGTTTTTCGACGGAAAACAAATTCCATCGAAAACAGATTAATAAAATAAATGCAAAAGAAATTGGTTTTATGAAGTTTTTCGACGGAAAATGAATTCCGTCGAAAATGGATGAATAAAATAAATGCAAAAGAAATTGATTTTATGAAGTTTTTCGACGGAAAACAAATTCCATCGAAAATGGATTAATAAAATAAATGCAAAAGAAATTGGTTTTGTGAAGTTTTTCGACGGAAAATGAATTCCGTCGAAAATGGATGAATAAAATAAATGCAAAAGAAATTATTTTTGTGAATTTTTTTTTACGTAAAACGGATTCCGTCGAAAATGGATGAATAAAATAAATGCACAAGAAATTGATATTGTGAAATTTTTTGATGGAAAACTGATTCCGTCGAAAAGGGATGAATAAAATAAATGCAAAAAGAAATTGATTTTGTGAAGTTTTTCGACGGAAAATGGATTCCGTCCAAGATTTTTGACAGAAAATGAATTCCGTCGAAAACGGATGAATAAGATAAATGGAATAGAAATTCATTTTGTGAAGTTTTTTGACGGAAAACGGATTCCATTGAAAACGGATGAATAAAATAAATGCAAAAGAAATTGATTTTGTGTTGTTTTTCGAAGGAAAATGGATTCCGTTGAAGACGGATGAATAAAATATATGTAAAAGAAATTGATTTTGTGAAGTTTTTCGACGAAAAAAGGAAATCCGTTGAAGATTTTTGACGGAAAACCAATTCCGTCGAAAATGGATGAATAAAGTAAATGCAAAAGAAATTAATTTTGTTAAGTTTTTTTGACGGAAAACGGATTCCGTCGAAAATGGATGAATAAAATAAATGCAAAAGAAATTGATTTTGTAAGTTTTTCGACGTAAAATGGATTCCGTCGAAGATTTTTGACGAAAAATGTATTCTGTCGAAAATGGATGAATTAAATTAATGCAAAAGAAATTTATTTTGTGAATTTTTTCGACGGAAAACGAATTCCGTCGAAAATGGATGAATAAAATAAATGCAAAAGAAATTGATATTGTGAAATTTTTTGATGGAAAACGGATTCCGTCGAAAATGGATGAATAAAATAAATGCAAAAGAAATTGATTTTATAAAGTTTTTCGACGGAAAACAAATTCCATCGAAAACGGATTAATAAAATAAATGCAAAAGAAATTGGTTTTGTGAAGTTTTTCGACGGAAAATGAATTCCGTCGAAAATGGATGAATAAAATAAATGCAAAAGAAATTAATTTTGTAAGTTTTTTTTTACGTAAAACGGATTCCGTCTAAAATGGATGAATAAAATAAACGCAAATGAAATTGATGATATTGTGAAATTTTTTGATGGAAAACTGAATCCGTCGAAAATGGATGAATAAAATAAATGCAAAAGAAATTGATTTTACAAGGTTTTTCGACGAAAAATGGATTTCGTCGAAGATTTTTGACGAAAAATGTATTCCGTCGAAAACGGATGAATAGAATAAATGCAAAAGAAATTGATTTTGCGAAGTTTTTCCTCGGAAAACAAATTCCGTCGAAAACGGTTGAATAAAATAAATGCAAAAAGAAATTGATTTTGTGAAGTTTTTCGACGGAAAATGGATTCCGTCGAAGATTTTTGACAGAAAATGAATTCCGTCGAAAACGGATGAATAAGATAAATGGAAAAGAAATTTATTTTGTGAAGTTTTTTGACGGAAAACGGATTCCATCGAAAACGGATGAATAAAATAAATGCAAAAGAAATTTATTTTGTGTTGTTTTTCGAAGGAAAATGGATTCCGTTGAAGACGGATGAATAAAATAAATGGAAAAGAAATTGATTTTGTGAAGTTTTTCGACGAAAAAAGGAAATCAGTTGAAGATTTTTGACGGAAAACGAATTCCGTTGAAAATGCATGAATAAAATAAATGCAAAAGAAATTAATTTTGTAAGTTTTTCGACGTAAAATGGATTCCGTCGAAGATTTTTGACGAAAAATGTATTCTGTCGAAAATGGATGAAATAAATTAATGCAAAAGAAATTTATTTTGTGAATTTTTTCGATGGAAAACGAATTCCGTCGAAAATGGATGAATAAAATAAATGCAAAAGAAATTGATTTTATGAAGTTTTTCGACGGAAAACAAATTCCATCGAAAACGGAATAATAAAATAAATGCAAAACAAATTGGTTTTGTGATGTTTTTCGACGGAAAATGAATTCCGTCGAAAATGGATGAATAAAATAAATGCAAAAGAAATTATTTTTGTGAATTTTTTTTACGTAAAACGGATTTTGGATGAATAAAATAAACGCACAAGAAATTGATATTGTGAAATTTTTTGATTGAAAACTGATCCCGTCGAAAATGGATGAATAAAATAAATGCAAAAGAAATTGATTTTGTGAAGTTTTTCGACGGAAAACAAATTTCGTCGAAAATGGATGAATAAAATAAATGAGAAAGAAATTAATTTTGTGAAGTTTTTTTGACGGAAAAAGAATTCCGTCGAAAATGGATGAATAAAATAAATGCAAAAGAAATTGATATTGTGAAATTTTTTGATGGAAAACGGATTCCGTCGAAAATGGATGAATAAAATAAATGCAAAAGAAATTGATTTTATGAAGTTTTTCGACGGAAAACAAATTCCATCGAAAACAGATTAATAAAATAAATGCAAAAGAAATTGGTTTTATGAAGTTTTTCGACGGAAAATGAATTCCGTCGAAAATGGATGAATAAAATAAATGCAAAAGAAATTGATTTTATGTAGTTTTTCGACGGAAAACAAATTCCATCGAAAATGGATTAATAAAATAAATGCAAAAGAAATTGGTTTTGTGAAGTTTTTCGACGGAAAATGAATTCCGTCGAAAATGGATGAATAAAATAAATGCATAAGAAATTATTTTTGTGAATTTTTTTTTTACGTAAAACGGATTCCGTCGAAAATGGTTGAATAAAATAAATGCACAAGAAATTGATATTGTGAAATTTTTTGATGGAAAACTGATTCCGTCGATAAAGGGATGAATAAAATAAATGCAAAAAGAAATTGATTTTGTGAAGTTTTTCGACGGAAAATGGATTCCGTCCAAGATTTTTGACCGAAAATGAATTCCGTCGAAAACGGATGAATAAGATAAATGGAATAGAAATTCATTTTGTGAAGTTTTTTGACGGAAAACGGATTCCATTGAAAACGGATGAATAAAATAAATGTAAAAGAAATTGATTTTGTGAAGTTTTTCGACGGAAAACAAATTCCGTCGAAAACGGATGAATAAAATAAATGCAAAAGAAATTTATTTTGTGAAGTTTTTCGACGGAAAACAAATTTCGTCGAAAATGGATGAATAAAATAAATGAGAAAGAAATTAATTTTGTGAAGTTTTTTTGACGGAAAATGAATTCCGTCGAAAATGGATGAATAAAATAAATGCAAAAGAAATTGATATTGTGAATTTTTTTGATGGAAAACGGATTCCGTCGAAGATTTTTGACAGAAAATGAATTCCGACGAAAATGGATGAATAAAATAAATGCAAAAGAAATTGGTTTTATGAAGTTTTTCGACGGAAAATGAATTCCGTCGAAAATGGATGAATAAAATAAATGCAAAAGAAATTGATTTTATGTAGTTTTTCGACGGAAAACAAATTCCATCGAAAATGGATTAATAAAATAAATGCAAAAGAAATTGGTTTTGTGAAGTTTTTCGACGGAAAATCAATTCCGTCGAAAATGGATGAATAAAATAAATGCAAAAGAAATTATTTTTGTGAAGTTTTTTGACGTAAAATGAATTCCGTCGAAAATGGATGAATAAAATAAATGCAAAAGAAATTGATATTGTGAATTTTTTTGATGGAAAACTGATTCCGTCGATAAAGGGATGAATAAAATAAATGCAAAAAGAAATTGATTTTGTGAAGTTTTTCGACGGAAAATGGATTCCGTCCAAGATTTTTGACAGAAAATGAATTCCGTCGAAAACGGATGAATAAGATAAATGGAATAGAAATTAATTTTGTGAAGTTTTTTGACGGAAAACGGATTCCATTGAAAACGGATGAATAAAATAAATGCAAAAGAAATTGATTTTGTGTTGTTTTTCGAAGGAAAATGGATTCCGTTGAAGACGGATGAATAAAATAAATGGAAAAGAAATTGATTTTGTGAAGTTTTTCGACGAAAAAAGGAAATCAGTTGAAGATTTTTGACGGAAAACGAATTCCGTCGAAAATGGATGAATAAAGTAAATGCAAAAGAAATTAATTTTGTTAAGTTTTTTTGACGGAAAACGGATTCCGTCGAAAATGGATGAATAAAATAAATGCAAAAGAAATTGATTTTGTATGTTTTTCGACGTAAAATGGATTCCGTCGAAGATATTTGACGAAAAATGTATTCTGTCGAAAATGGATGAATTAAATTAATGTAAAAGAAATTTATTTTGTGAATTTTTTCGACGGAAAACGAATTCCGTCGAAAATGGATGAATAAAATAAATGCAAAAGAAATTGATTTTATGTAGTTTTTCGATGGAAAACAAATTCCATCGAAAATGGATTAATAAAATAAATGCAAAAGAAATTGGTTTTGTGAAGTTTTTCGACGGAAAATGAATTCCGTCGAAAATGGATGAATAAAATAAATGCAAAAGAAATTATTTTTGTGAATTTTTTTTTACGTAAAACGGATTCCGTCGAAAATGGATGAATAAAATAAATGCACAAGAAATTGATATTGTGAAATTTTTTGATGGAAAACTGATTCCGTCGATAAAGGGATGAATAAAATAAATGCAAAAAGAAATTGATTTTGTGAAGTTTATCGACGGAAAATGGATTCCGTCCAAGATTTTTGACAGAAAATGAATTCCGTCGAAAACGGATGAATAAGATAAATGGAATAGAAATTCATTTTGTGAAGTTTTTTTGACGGAAAACGGATTCCATTGAAAACGGATGAATAAAATAAATGCAAAAGAAATTGATTTTGTGTTGTTTTTCTAAGGAAAATGGATTCCGTTGAAGATGGATGAATAAAATAAATGGAAAAGAAATTGATTTTGTGAAGTTTTTCGACGAAAAAAGGAAATCAGTTGAAGATTTTTGACGGAAAACGAATTCCGTCGAAAATGGATGAATAAAGTAAATGCAAAAGAAATTAATTTTGTTAAGTTTTTTTGACGGAAAACGGATTCCGTCGAAAATGGATGAATAAAATAAATGCAAAAGAAATGGATTTTGTAAGTTTTTCGACGTAAAATGGATTCCGTCGAAGATTTTTGACGAAAAATGTATTCTGTCGAAAATGGATGAATTAAATTAATGCAAAAGAAATTGATTTTACAAAGTTTTTCGACGAAAAATGTATTTCGTCGAAGATTTTTGACGAAAAATGTATTCCGTCGAAAACGGATGAATAAAATAAATGCAAAAGAAATTGATTTTGCGAAGTTTTTCCTCGGAAAACAAATTCCGTCGAAAATGGATGAATAAAATAAATGCAAAAAGAAATTGATTTTGTGAAGTTTTTCGACGGAAAATGGATTCCGTCGAAGATTTTTGACAGAAAATGAATCCCGTCGAAAACGGATGAATAAGATAAATGGAAAAGAAATTCATTTTGTGAAGTTTTTTGACGGAAAACGGATTCCATTGAAAACGGAAGAATAAAATAAATGCAAAAGAAATTGATTTTGTGAAGTTTTTCGACGGAAAATGGATTCCGTTGAAGACGGATGAATAAAATAAATGGAAAAGAAATTGATTTTGTCTAAGTTTTACGACGAAAAAAGGAAATCAGTTGAAGATTTTTGACGGAAAACGAATTCCGTCGAAAATGGATGAATAAATTAAATGCAAAAGAAATTAATTTTGTAAGTTTTTCGACGTAAAATGGATTCCGTCGAAGATTTTTGACGAAAAATGTATTCTGTCGAAAATGGATGAAATAAATTAATGCAAAAGAAATTTATTTTGTGAATTTTTTCGATGGAAAACGAATTCCGTCGAAAATGGATGAATAAAATAAATGCAAAAGAAATTAATTTTGTGAAGTTTTTTTGACGGAAAATGAATTCCGTCGAAAATGGATGAATAAAATAAATGCAAAAGAAATTGATATTGTGAAATTTTTTGATGGAAAACGGATTCCGTCGAAAATGGATGAATAAAATAAATGCAAAAGAAATTGATTTTATGAAGTTTTTCGACGGAAAACAAATTCCATCGAAAACGGATTAATAAAATAAATGCAAAAGAAATTGGTTTTGTGAAGTTTTTAGACGGAAAATGAATTCCGTCGAAAATGGATGAATAAAATAAATACAAAAGAAATTAATTTTGTGAAGTTTTTTTTACGTAAAACGGATTCCGTCGAAAATGGATGAATAAAATAAACGCACAAGAAATTGATATTGTGAATTTTTTTGATGGAAAACGGATTCCTTCGAAAACGGATGAATAAAATAAATGCAAAAGAAATTGATTTTGCGATGTTTTTCCTCGGAAAACAAATTCCGTCGAAAACGGATGAATAAAATAAATGCAAAAAGAAATTGATTTTGTGAAGTTTTTCGACGGAAAATGGATTCCGTCGAAGATTTTTGATAGAAAATGAATTCCGTCGAAAACAGATGAATAAGATAAATGGAAAAGTAATTCATTTTGTGAAGTTTTTTGACGGAAAACGGATTCCATCGAAAACGGATGAATAAAATAAATGTAAAAGAAATTGATTTTGTGTTGTTTTTCGAAGGAAAATGGATTCCGTTGAAGTCGGATGAATAAAATAAATGGAAAAGAAATTGATTTTGTGAAGTTTTTCGACGAAAAAAGGAAATCAGTTGAAGATTTTTGACGGAAAATGAATTCCGTCGAAAATGGATGATTAAAATAAATGCAAAAGAAATTAATTTTGTTAAGTTTTTTTGACGAAAAACGGATTCCGTCGAAAATGGATGAATAAAATAAATGCAAAAGAAATTGAATTTATGAAGTTTTTCGACGAAAAATAGATTCCGTCGAAGATTTTTTACGCAAAATGTATTCAGTCGAAAACGGATGAATAAAATAAATGCAAATGAAATTGATTTTGTGAAGTTTTTCGACGGAAAACAAATTCCGTCGAAATCTGATGAATAAAATAAATGCAAAAGAAATTGATTTCGTGAAGTTTTTCGACGGAAAACAAATTCCGTCGAAAACGGATGAATAAAATAAATGCAAAAGAAATTAATTTTGTGAAGTTTTTCGACGGAAAATGGATTTCGTCGAAGATTTTTGACGAAAAATAAATTCCGTTGAAAAAGGATGAATAAAATAAATGCAAAAGAAATTGATTTTGTAAGTTTTTCGACGGAAAATGGATTCCATCGAAGATTTTTGACGAAAAATGTAATTCGTCGAAAATGGATGAATTAAATTAATGCAAAAGAAATTTATTTTGTGAAGTTTTTCGACGGAAAATGAATTCCGTCGAAAATGGATGAATAAAATAAATGAAAAAGAAATTAATTTTGTGAAGTTTTTTTGACGGAAAATGAATTCCGTCGAAAATGGATGAATAAAATAAAGGCAGAAGAAATTGATATGGTGAAATTTCTTGATGGAAAACGGATTCCGTCAAAAACGGATTAATAAAATAAATGCAAAAGAAATAGGTTTTGTGAAGTTTTTTGATGGAAAGCGGATTCCGTCGAAAATTGATGAATAAAATAGATGCAAAAGAAATTGATTTTGTGAAGTTTTTTTTATGTAAAACGGATTCCGTCGAAAATGGATGAATAAAATAAATGCACAAGAAATTGATATTGTGAAATTTTTTGATGGAAAACGGATTCCGTCGAAAATGGATGAATAAAATAAATGCAAAAGAAATTGATTTTACAAAGTTTTTCGACGAAAAATGGATTTCGTCGAAGATTTTTTACGAAAAATGTGTTCCGCCGTAAACGGATGAATAAAATAAATGCAAAAGAAATTGATTTTGCGATGTTTTTTGACGGAAAACAAATTCCGTCGAAAACGGATGAATAAAATAAATGCAAAAAGAAATTGATTTTGTGAAGTTTTTCGACTGAAAATGGATTCCGTCGAAGATTTTTGACGGAAAATGAATTCCGTCAAAAACGGATGAATAAGATAAATGGAAAAGAAATTCATTTTGTTATGTTTTTTGACGGAAAACGGATTCCATCGAAAACGGATGAATAAAATAAATGCAAAAGAAATTGATTTTGTGTTGTTTTTCGAAGGAAAATGGATTCCGTTGAAAACAGATGAATAAAATAAATGGAAAAGAAATTGATTTTGTGAAGTTTTTCGACGAAAAAGGAAATCAGTCGAAGATTTTTGACGGAAAACGAATTTCGTCGAAAATGGATGAATTAAATTAATGCAAAAGAAATTTATTTTGTGAAGTTTTTCGACGGAAAACGGATTCCGTAGAAGATTCTTGGCAGAAAATGGATTTCGTCGAAGATTTTTGACGGAAAATGAATTCCATCGAAAACGGATGAATAAAATAAATGCAAAAGAAATTTATTTTGTGAATTTTTTCGACGGAAAACGAATTTCGTCGAAAATGGATGAATAAAATAAATGCAAAAGAAATTAATTTTGTGAAGTTTTTTTGACGGAAAATGAATTCCGTCGAAAATGGATGAATAAAATAAATGCAAAAGAAATTGATATTGTGAAATTTTTTGATGAAAAATGGATTCCGTCGAAAATGGATGAATAAAATAAATGCAAAAGAAATTGATTTTATGAAGTTTTTCAATGGAAAACAAATTCCATCAAAAACGGATTAATAAAATAAATGCAAAAGAAATTAATTTTGTGAAGTTTTTTTGACGGAAAATGAATTCCGTCGAAAATGGATGAATAAAATAAATGCAAAAGAAATTGATATTGTGAAATTTTTTGATGGAAAACGGATTCCGTGGATAATAAAATAAATGCAAAAGAAATTGATTTTCTGATGAAAACAAATTCCATCGAAAACGGATTAATAAAATAAATGCAAAAGAAATTGGTTTTGTGAAGTTTTTCGAAGGAAAATGAATTCCGTCGAAAATGGATGAATAAAATAAATTCAAAAGAAATTGATTTTATGAAATTTTTCGACGGAAAATGGATTCCATCGAAGATTTTTGATTGAAATTGGATTCCGTCGAAGATTTTTGACGGAAAATGAATTCTATCGAAAACGGATGAATAAAATAAATGCAAAAGAAATTGATTTTGTGAAGTTTTTCGACGGAAAATGGATTCCGTCGAAGATTTTTGACGGAAAATGAATTCCGTCGAAAATGGATGAATAAAATAAATGCAAAAGAAATTGATTTTGTGAAGTTTTTCGACGGAAAACGAATTCCGTCGAAAATGGATTAATAAAATAAATGCAAATGAAATTGATTTTGTGAGGTTTTTCGACGGAAAATGGATTCCGTCGAAGATTTTGGACGGAAAATGAATACCATCGAAAATGGATGAATAAAATAAATGCAAAAGAAATTGATTTTGTGAAGTTTTTTTGACGGAAAATGAATTCCGTCGAAAATGGATGAATAAAATAAATGCAAAAGAAATTGATATTGTGAAATTTTTTGATGGAAAACGGATTCCGTCGAAAATGGATGAATAAAATAAATGCAAAAGATATTTAATTTTATGAATTTTTTCGACGGAAAACAAATTCCATCGAAAACGGAAAATGGATGAATAAAATAAATGCAAAAGAAATTGGTTTTGTGAAGTTTTTCGACGGAAAATGAATTCCGTCGAAAATGGATGAATAAAATAAATGCAAAAGAAATTAATTTTGTGAAGTTTTTTTTACGTAAAACGGATTCCGTCAAAAATGGATGAATAAAATAAACGCACAAGAAATTGATATTGTGAAATTTTTTGATGGAAAACGGATTCCGTCGAAAATGGATGAATAAAATAAATGCAAAAGAAATTGATTTTACAAAGTTTTTCGACGAAAAATTGATTTCGTCGAAGATTTTGGACGAAAAATGTATTCCGTCGAAGACGGATGAATAAAATAAATGCAAAAGAAATTGATTTTGCGAAGTTTTTCGACGGAAAACAAATTCCTTCGAAAACGGATGAATAAAATAAATGCAAAAAGAAATTGATTTTGTGAAGTTTTTCGACGGAAAATGGATTCCGTCGAAGATTTTAGATAGAAAATGAATTCCGTCGAAAACGGATGAAAAAGATAATGGAAAAGAAATTCATTTTGTTAAGTTTTTTTGACGGAAAACGGATTCCATTGAAAACGGATGAATAAAATAAATGCAAAAGAAATTGATTTTGTGTTGTTTTTCGAAGGAAAATGGATTCCGTTGAAGACGGATGAATAAAATAAATGGAAAAGAAATTGATTTTGTGAAGTTTTTCGACGAAAAAAGGAAATCAGTTGAAGATTTTTGACGGAAAATGAATTCCGTCGAAAATGGATGAATAAAATAAATGCAAAAGAAATTAATTTTGTTAAGTTTTTTGGACGGAAAACGGATTCCGTCGAAAATGGATGAATAAAATAAATGCAAAAGAAATTGAATTTATGAATTTTTTCGACGAAAAATAGATTCCGTCGAAGATTTTTTACGCAAAATGTATTCCGTCGAAAACGGATGAATAAAATAAATGCAAAAGAAATTGATTTTGTGAAGTTTTTATACGGAAAACAAATTCCGTCGAAATCTGATGAATAAAATAAATGCAAAAGAAATTGATTCCGTGAAGTTTTTCGACGGAAAATGGATTCCATCGAAGATTTTTGATTGAAATTGGATTCCGTCGAAGATTTTTGACGGAAAATGAATTCTATCGAAAACGGATGAATAAAATAAATGCAAAAGAAATTGATTTTGTGAAGTTTTTCGACGGAAAATGGATTCCGTCGAAGATTTTTGACGGAAAATGAATTCCGTCGAAAATGGATGAATAAAATAAATGCAAAAGAAATTGATTTTGTGAAGTTTTTCGACGGAAAACGAATTCCGTCGAAAATGGATTAATAAAATAAATGCAAATGAAATTGATTTTGTGAGGTTTTTCGACGGAAAATGGATTCCGTCGAAGATTTTGGACGGAAAATGAATACCATCGAAAATGGATGAATAAAATAAATGCAAAAGAAATTGATTTTGTGAAGTTTTTTTGACGGAAAATGAATTCCGTCGAAAATGGATGAATAAAATAAATGCAAAAGAAATTGATATTGTGAAATTTTTTGATGGAAAACGGATTCCGTCGAAAATGGATGAATAAAATAAATGCAAAAGATATTTAATTTTATGAATTTTTTCGACGGAAAACAAATTCCATCGAAAACGGATTAATAAAATAAATGCAAAAGAAATAGGTTTTGTGAAGTTTTTCGACGGAAAATGAATTCCGTCGAAAATGGAAGAATAAATTAAATGCAAAAGAAATTAATTTTGTGAAGTTTTTTTTATGTAAAACGGATTCCGTCGAAAATGGATGAATAAAATAAACGCACAAGAAATTGATATTGTGAATTTTTTTGATGGAAAACGGATTCCGTCGAAAATGGATGAATAAAATAAATGCAAAAGAAATTGATTTTACAAAGTTTTTCGACGAAAAATGGATTTCATCGAAGATTTTGGACGAAAAATGTATTCCGTCGAAAACGGATGAATAAAATAAATGCAAAAGAAATTGATTTTGCGAAGTTTTTCGACGGAAATCAAATTCCTTCGAAAACGGATGAATAAAATAAATGCAAAAAGAAATTGATTTTGTGAAGTTTTTCGACTGAAAATGGATTCCGTCGAAGATTTTTGACGGAAAATGAATTCCGTCAAAAACGGATGAATAAGATAAATGGAAAAGAAATTCATTTTGTTAAGTTTTTTGACGGAAAACGGATTCCATCGAAAACGGATGAATAAAATAAATGCAAAAGAAATTGATTTTCTTTTGTTTTTCGAAGGAAAATGGATTCCGTTGAAAACAGATGAATAAAATAAATGGAAAAGAAATTGATTTTGTGAAGTTTTTCGACGAAAAAGGAAATCAGTCGAAGATTTTTGACGGAAAACGAATTTCGTCGAAAATGGATGAATTAAATTAATGCAAAAGAAATTTATTTTGTGACGTTTTTCGACGGAAAACGGATTCCATAGAAGATTTTTGACGGAAAATGAATTCCATCGAAAACGGATGAATAAAATAAATGTAAAAGAAATTGATTTTGTGAAGTTTTTCGATGGAAAACGGATTCCGTCGAAAATGGATGAATAAAATAAATGCAAAAGAAATTGATTTTGTAAGTTTTTCGACGGAAAATGGATTCCGTCGAAGATTTTTGACGAAAAATGTATTCTGTCGAAAATGGATGAATTAAATTAATGCAAAAGAAATTTATTTTGTGAAGTTTTTCGACGGAAAACGGATTCCGTAGAAGATTCTGGACAGAAAATGGATTCCGTCGAAGATTTTTGACAGAAAATGAATTCCGTCGAAAATGGATGAATAAAATAAATGCAAAAGAAATTGACTTTGTGAAGTTTTTCGATGGAAAACGGATTCCGTCGAAAATGGATGAATAAAATAAATGCAAAAGAAATTGATTTTGTAAGTTTTTCGACGGAAAATGGATTCCGTCGAAGATTTTTGACGAAAAATGTATTCTGTCGAAAATGGATGAATTAAATTAATGCAAAAGAAATTTATTTTGTGAAGTTTTTCGACGGAAAATGAATTCCGTCGAAAATTGATGAATAAAATAAATGCAAAAGAAATTAATTTTGTGAAGTTTTTTGACGGAAAATGAATTCCGTCGAAAATGGATGAATAAAATAAATGCAAAAGAAATTGATATTGTGAATTTTTTTGATGGAAAACGGATTCCGTCGAAAATGGATGAATAAAATAAATGCAAAAAAATTGATTTTATGCAGTTTTTCGACGGAAAACAAATTCCATCGAAAACGGATAAATAAAATAAATGCAAAAGAAATTGGTTTTGTGAAGTTTTTCGACGGAAAATGAATTCCGTCGAAAATGGATGAATAAAATAAATGCAAAAGAAATTGATTTTATGAAGTTTTTCGTCGGAAAACAAATTCCATCGAAAACGGATTAATAAAATAAATGCAAAAGAAATTGGTTTTGTGAAGTTTTTCGATGGAAAATGAATTCCGTCGAAAATGGATGAATAAAATAAATGCAAAAGAAATTAATTTTGTGAAGTTTTTTTTACGTAAAACGGATTCCGTCAAAAATGGATGAATAAAATAAACGCACAAGAAATTGATATTGTGAAATTTTTTGATGGAAAACGGATTCCGTCGAAAATGGATGAATAAAATAAATGCAAAAGAAATTGATTTTGTCAAGTTTTTCGACGAAAAATGGATTTCGTCGATGATTTTTGACGAAAAATGTATTCCGTCGAAAACGGATGAATAAAATAAATGCAAAAGAAATTGATTTTGCGAAGTTTTTCGACGGAAAAAAAATTCCTTCGAAAACGGATGAATAAAATAAATGCAAAAAGAAATTGATTTTGTGAAGTTTTTCGACGGAAAATGGATTCCGTCGAAGATTTTTGACAGAAAATGAATGCCATCGAAAACGGATGAATAAGATAATGGAAAAGAAATTCATTTTGTGAAGTTTTTTGACGGAAAACGGATTCCATTGAAAACGGATGAATAAAATAAATGCAAAAGAAATTGATTTTGTGTTGTTTTTCGAAGGAAAATGGATTCCGTTGAAGACGGATGAATAAAATAAATGGAAAAGAAATTGATTTTGTGAAGTTTTTCGACGAAAAAAGGAAAGCAGTTGAAGATTTTTGACGGAAAACGAATTCCGTCGAAAATGGATGAATAAAATAAATGCAAAAGAAATTAATTTTGTTAAGTTTTTTTGACGGAAAACGGATTCCGTCGAAAATGGATGAATAAAATAAATGCAAAAGAAATTGATATTGTGAAATTTTTTGATGGAAAACGGATTCCGTCGAAAATGGATGAATAAAATAAATGCAAAAGAAATTAATTTTATGAATTTTTTCGACGGAAAACAAATTCCATCGAAAACGGATTAATAAAATAAATGCAAAAGAAATAGGTTTTGTGAAGTTTTTCGACGGAAAATGAATTCCGTCGAAAATGGATGAATGAAATAAATGCAAAAGAAATTAATTTTGTGAAGTTTTTTTTATGTAAAACGGATTCCGTCGAAAATGGATGAATAAAATAAACGTACAAAAAATTGATATTGTGAATTTTTTTGATGGAAAACGGATTCCGTCGAAAATGGATGAACAAAATAAATGCAAAAGAAATTGATTTTACAAAGTTTTTCGACGAAAAATGGATTTCATCGAAGATTTTTGACGAAAAATGTATTCCGTCGAAAACGGATGAATAAAATAAATGCAAACGAAATTGATTTTGCGAAGTTTTTCGACGGAAAACAAATTCCTTCGAAAACGGATGAATAAAATAAATGCAAAAAGAAATTGATTTTGTGAAGTTTTGCGACTGAAAATGGATTCCGTCGAAGATTTTTGACGGAAAATGAATTCCGTGAAAAACGGATGAATAAGATAAATGGAAAAGAAATTCATTTTGTTAAGTTTTTTGACGGAAAACGGATTCCATCGAAAACGGATGAATAAAATAAATGAAAAAGAAATTGATTTTGTGATGTTTTTCGAAGGAAAATGGATTCCGTTGAAAACAGATGAATAAAATAAATGGAAAAGAAATTGATTTTGTGAAGTTTTTCGACGAAAAAAGGAAAGCAGTTGAAGATTTTTGACGAAAAATGAATTCCGTCGAAAATGGATGAATAAAATAAATGCAAAAGAAATTAATTTTGTTAAGTTTTTTTGACGGAAAACGGATTCTGTCGAAAATGGATGAATAAAATAAATGCACAAGAAATTGATTTTACAAAGTTTTTCGACGAAAAATGGATTTCGTCAAAGATTTTTGACGAAAAATGTATTCCGTCGAAAACGGATGAATAAAATAAATGCAAAAGAAATTGATTTTGCGAAGTTTTTCGACGGAAAACAAATTCCTTCGAAAACGGATGAATAAAATAAATGCAAAAAGAAATTGATTTTGTGAAGTTTTTCGACGGAAAATGGATTCCGTCGAAGATTTTTGACAGAAAATGAATGCCATCGAAAACGGATGAATAAGATAATGGAAAAGAAATTCATTTTGTGAAGTTTTTTGACGGAAAACGGATTCCATTGAAAACGGATGAATAAAATAAATGCAAAAGAAATTGATTTTGTGTTGTTTTTCGAAGGAAAATGGATTCCGTTGAAGACGGATGAATAAAATAAATGGAAAAGAAATTGATTTTGTGAAGTTTTTCGACGAAAAAAGGAAAGCAGTTGAAGATTTTTGACGGAAAACGAATTCCGTCGAAAATGGATGAATAAAATAAATGCAAAAGAAATTAATTTTGTTAAGTTTTTTTGACGGAAAACGGATTCCGTCGAAAATGGATGAATAAAATAAATGCAAAAGAAATTGATATTGTGAATTTTTTTGATGGAAAACGGATTCCGTTGAAAATGGATGAATAAAATAAATGCAAAAGAAATTAATTTTATGAATTTTTTTGACGGAAAATGAATTCCGTCGAAAATGGATGAATAAAATAAATGCAAAAGAAATTAATTTTGTGAAGTTTTTTTTTATGTAAAACGGATTCCGTCGAAAATGGATGAATAAAATAAACGCACAAAAAATTGATATTGTGAATTTTTTTGATGGAAAACGGATTCCGTCGAAAATGGATGAATAAAATAAATGCAAAAGAAATTGATTTTACAAAGTTTTTCGACGAAAAATGGATTTCATCGAAGATTTTTGACGAAAAATGTATTCCGTCGAAAACGGATGAATAAAATAAATGCAAACGAAATTGATTTTGCGAAGTTTTTCGACGGAAAACAAATTCCTTCGAAAACGGATGAATAAAATAAATGCAAAAAGAAATTGATTTTGTGAAGTTTTTCGACTGAAAATGGATTCCGTCGAAGATTTTTGACGGAAAATGAATTCCGTCAAAAACGGATGAATAAGATAAATGGAAAAGAAATTCATTTTGTTAAGTTTTTTGATGGAAAACGGATTCCATCGAAAACGGATGAATAAAATAAATGCAAAAGAAAATGATTTTGTGAATTTTTCGACGAAAAATGGATTCCGTTGAAAACAGATGAATAAAATAAATGGAAAAGAAATTGATTTTGTGAAGTTTTTCAACGAAAAAAGGAAAGCAGTTGAAGATTTTTGACGAAAAATGAATTCCGTCGAAAATGGATGAATTAAATTAATGCAAAAGAAATTTATTTTGTGACGTTTTTCGACGGAAAACGGATTCCGTAGAAGATTCTTGGCAGAAAATCAATTTCGTCGAAGATTTTTGACGGAAAATGAATTCCATCGAAAACGGATGAATAAAATAAATGTAAAAGAAATTGATTTTGTGAAATTTTTCGATGGAAAACGGATTCCGTCGAAAATGGATGAATAAAATAAATGCAAAAGAAATTGATTTTGTAAGTTTTTCGACGGAAAATGGATTCCGTCGAAGATTTTTGACGAAAAATGTATTCTGTCGAAAATGGATGAATAAAATAAATGCAAAAGAAATTGATTTTGTGAAGTTTTTCGACGGAAAACGGATTCCGTAGAAGATTATGGACAGAAAATGGATTCCGTCGAAGATTTTTGACAGAAAATGAATTCCGTCGAAAATGGATGAATAAAATAAATGCAAAAGAAATTGACTTTGTGACGTTTTTCGATGGAAAACGGATTCCGTCGAAAATGGATGAATAAAATAAATGCAAAAGAAATTGATTTTGTAAGTTTTTCGACGGAAAATGGATTCCGTCGAAGATTTTTGACGAAAAATGTATTCTGTCGAAAATGGATGAATTAAATTAATGCAAAAGAAATTTATTTTGTGAAGTTTTTCGACGGAAAATGAATTCCGTCGAAAATTGATGAATAAAATAAATGCAAAAGAAATTAATTTTGTGAAGTTTTTTTGACGGAAAATGAATTCCGTCGAAAATGGATGAACAAAATAAATGCAAAAGAAATTGATATTGTGAATTTTTTTGA